>JAJJHQ010008063.1:3051511-3153128 GCA_021223825.1 Drosophila ironensis | reverse complement strand
ACGAAGGAAATAAAAGTAAGAAGCGAAATCAAAAGCCGAGAAATGTCCGTGTGTGTGTGTGTGCTGGTGGAAGTGTGTTAAGTGCAAAATACATGTAGCCGAGTGTATTTTCTGGTTTTCCACCCATTTCTGTTTGCTGTTGCTATTTTCGTTTGTTGCGTGCCCAGCACAAATCATAAAATTAAAAAACAAACACATAAAATGAATATTGCAAAATGAAAAGAAAGCGGGAGGAAAACAATTTCAACTTTTATGACCCCCAAATACTGACTGACTGCCTGACTGGCTGGCTGGCGGGGGCAATGTGGGGGGAGCGGGGGCGAAGAAAGGCGAGAGAAATCGAGAAGAGTCTGGGAGAGGGGCAGACTGTACCCCCGACAACGCAAACGACATTGACATGTGAACACATCACGCAGAACAAACAAAAGTGAGCTCAAAAGTGTCGATGGTAGGGAGGGGAAGTCCCTGTTTTCAGGAAAGACCCTCCGGGGAAGGGGGCATGGGCATTCCCCAATCCCCCGCGTTAATCATGACAAATCATCACGTTCATGTTCACGTTCGTCGGCTTGCGCGAGTGTATTGTTGAGTGTGCAAGGCCAGACAGAGTCCCTTTCCCTATTGTGTCCTGCAGACACCCCCTGCTACCCTCTGCTACCCCCTGCTACCCCCGGTACTACCCCTAATACTCCCGACTACTCTTAACCCATTGTCAGTGGCTGTCCCATCTTTTTTCAGCACGCACGTGCCCGTTGCAAATGTATTTCAAGTGACATTTATGAAGTGCATCCCTGTCAGTGCTCTCTTTTATAATTTCGGTAGGCTTTTCTGCTAATGAGCAGAACCAGGGGCCCCCACCGGATGGCGGATGGCAGTGGGCGGGAGAGGGATGGTGTGGCATGCGATTGCAACAGCGGGTGCCAGCTCGTCTGCACTTGCTGTCCATGCTTCCTTCTTGCACTTTTCCGCTGCACTCTCTCCCCAAGTTCGCTCTGTTGCCGAATTTCACTAATTACGCAGAAAAGCAGGCAATGCGCTTTCTGCCGTTTTTACGCCTGAAGAGCATTAGTGTTAGTACTAGTTTAGTCTTGGTGTTGGTGTTGGTGTTGGTATTGGTGTGTGCTAGTCCGTCAGTGGTAGTGTCCTGATGTGTGGTACTGTGACTGCTTGTGTGTAAAATTTAATTTGCAACTCGAGGCCACAAAAAAGAACAGGCCAAGCAGACGAAGTTTAACCAGTTTTGTTTGTTTTGCGTGCTAGTTGCCACACAGAGGAAAACTCTTCCCTCCAATGCGTTGTCGTTGTCTGATTTGTATCTTAATTGGGCGGTTATAAAGCTGTTATAAGCTTTATCGGCTTAGATCGTTATTTAGAAGGATTGCAAAACAAAAGCTTGCTTGCAAACCAAAGTGTTTCAATTGAATACATTTTTTCTCTCTGCAGTAACCCGCTTTCTCCCAGCTTTTTCTGCCTCTGCCTCCTTGCAAATTGCTCATGTTGCGCCTTGACAGGACATTTAAATGGCTTTTGGTGTCTGGGATTGTTATGCGCCTGCTGGCAGCCTTTGGCCCCATTGATAGGCATCGTTTTGATTTACGCCCCGCTAACAACCCTTAACCCTCAACCCTCCAACCCTCAAGCCTCAAGCCCCAAGTGCAACCGCACACACCCACAGACGTTGTGTTAGTTGCATTCGCTTGTCGTCGATTTTGTTAGTTGAGTTGAGTTGCCTTTGGCTGATTGACTTTTGAATGAAGTTGAAGGTTCTGTGTGCTGATGATGAAGTAATGACATTTCGAGCTGATGGCATGATGATTGTTCTCGATGGAGTTGAGTTGAGTTGAGTTGATGTGGCGATGGATCAGTTGCCTCGCCTGACTGACTGGTTGGTTGACTGTTTTGGTCTGGGTGACTGACTGACTGTCTGAATGGCTGGGGGGCTTCCGGTTAGCATTTGGCCAAGAGCCCGGTACAATACCTTGTAGTAGACATAGGCATTGTCCATAGGTTTGTGGGTGTAGCGCCTGGTACTTTAAAAGCTAATGTTGTTGCTGCTGCAGTGCCGCAATGCAAATTGCGATTGCAGTTCGTTGTACTTGGACTTAGTGGCTGGCTCGCCAGCTATTTATGTAATTTGAGCTGGCCGCAGGTTGTGCGCAGGTGTCTTGGTATGCGTGCGCGTTTCTGTGTCTGTGTGTGTGTGTGCTCGGCCTATTCCGCTGTTTGTTGTAATACAACAATAATAAAGTTACTTCCTTGTTACTTTTTCGCTGAGCGGCGTAGTTGTTCTATTATCTTGGCGCTAGTGCTTCCTGCTTCTTAGCGTTGTCTGCTTAATGTTAATGTAGGCGTGGGTGTGAGTGTAACCTTCTGGCCCACCACACACACTCATACATTCTCAATGAGCGAAAGGGAGCGAAAGGCGCACGCACACTCACACACGGGGCACACACAGACGACTACGACGAAGAAGGGAGACGGAGACTGGCTGGCTGGCGAGCTATAAAACGAAATTGTTGTTTTTCTCGCTTGTTGGTGTTAGCCCGATTTCGTTGTCTTTGTTGTTGCTAGTTAATGTTTGCTGCCTGCTGCCGCTGCTCCTGCTGCTGCTGCTGCGAAAGATTTTTTTTGGCTGCTGCGGCTGCTTAAGCAAAAATTATTGATTTTATGCTGCTACTGCTGCTGCTGCTGCTGCTGTTGGGTTTTTTTGCTGCTGCGGTTGCTCCTGCTAAACGATGTTGATGCAGGAATCGAAAATTGAATTGCACTCAAACTATTATTTGCACACAGACACAGGCATTTACAGGTGAAGGCACAATAATGAAATGCTTGACATTCCGATTCTCCACTTTTCTACATCCTTTTCGGTCAAGGAATGGAATTTTCATACATATATATTCGCTTATGCTTATGCTTATGCTCCTGGCCCTGCTTTTTCTTTCTGCTTTGCAGCACACGCGTTCGCGCCACGGCCTCTCGCTCGAGTGGGATGTACTATGTTCGGTGTTCTTTTGCGGATAAATGTAGGTCCGCGTGTATATCCCGTATCCTAGCGCACAAATCCTAATTCACTTGGCTTGGCCCGCTGCCCACTACAGAATTTTTTCTGCCATTTGCCTCTTTTTTTTGCTGCTTGCCACACTTTCTTGCTTTCTTTCTGTGCGATTCGCGACGCGCTCTGCTTTGCTCTGTCGTTTCGTTTCGTTTTGTATCGTTTATTTTCGTTCGTCCGTGCCTCGGCTCGTTGGCTGGAGCGTTGCGTGTACAACTGTTCGCGCCTGCGGAGCTTTTCCGACCACGAGGCCACTCAGCCGCAGCAGCAGCAGCAGCAGCGGCTCAGCCCCATCGTCCTAAAATTACTCATACGCTCTGTTGGCCAGTCGGAAAGTCAGAGCGGAAGCTCGTTTGGCCGCTCGCTAGTCTTATCCACTCAAAGCGGCTTTCGTCTTGGTTGCATTCGTCACTAGCTAAAAGTGTCATATGTCCAGCAACTTCCAGTGTTCAATTAAAGTTTGAACTCTATTTAAGGTAGGAGTATTTGCATGAAGCGATTTTTAAGAGTTTGGGCTTATACATCTTCAAATTTCAGCAATAATTTCAGCAACAGAATTCACAATAACCTTATAATTTTAATATCCAAGTAGCAACATTAGTTTTGCTAATACAACTTGTGAGGTATTTTGGTATTTCAATATTTCAATATCTCAAACCCCCAAGATTTTGTTTACCTAGCTTGAAACATTGTAAGCTCCGCTCAAACTCTATGCTTTGGAACACCCGGTGACGTAGCTTTCGGCACTAAGCACTAAGTCACGATTTGTCCTGAGACTCAACACCCGCTTGAGCAAATCGGCTTGAGTGCGCTCAAATATTTCAGTCATGTGGTCTGTGGCAGAAAGCTTTGGCCGCCAAGCCAGAGCTTTTACGTTGATATACGCTCAAAAGCTGCGCTGGTATTGATTGCTTTCGAAAGGAGCGGTGGTGTGTAGGGAGCACCGGGGGGGAGGGAATGGAAGGAGGTAACTCGCTACACGGGCAAACACTCGCCGGAATCTTAACCCTGCAGCGGCTGCTGCTGGTCCAAACGGCACCAGAGCCTGCATCTGACGGCCTGCGCATGACATGGCTCTGCACTTCTCGAGCAGCTGACTCGAACAGCCAGCGGTTGGTCGCGATAGTGGGCCAAGCTCCTCTTCCGATGCGCCCCCATCCGCCCCCTTCCGGCTCCGGGCCGCAAATGGCATTCCGGGCGAACTGGCCCGCTAAAGTAGGCAACACTTTGCATATTTTGCCAGCTTCCATTCAATTATTATGCTAAGTGGGCAACTCATTAGGCAGTCATTTGTTTTTTTCTAGCCCCTAGCCAGTGCAATTTCAATTAGGATTCCATTTCGGATCGAATCGATAAATCGAAGTGCATACTTCACCTGGGCCGTGTCTCTGTTTAAATGCTTTCAACTCATTTGGCCCCCCCAACTTCTTAATGCACTTGGCTCATTGCCCGTGTGTTTTACCGAGGTGGTTTGCATTTAATTTCGTCTCGTTTTTTGCTCTGCCTGGCTCGCTGGCTGGCAGGCTGGTTGGCAAAATGAATTTTGCGGTAGGCCGCGTAATTATTTTATGCCCCCGCAAAACAAAGAGCCATGCCAACCAACAGCAGCATAATATATCAAGCGTTGAGCGGGCTCACTGGCAGCCATAACGAGTTTCGAGTTGCAACCTCCAAGTGCCCTGCTCCGCCTTCCGTGCCCCATGCCCATTATTATTTATGCGTATGCATAGGACACAGGGCTGGTTCCCTGGCTCACTGGCTGCCTGGCTGGTTGGCCGGCATCTTTATGAGGGGGTGTCGTGCGCGTTTTATTTAGTGACCTGCGAGCGAGGCGCCTGCCACTATCGGTTGCCGGCGGATGGGAAATTTAATATACAGCCCGAGCGGTCGTGACTTAAAGCTTTCCATTTTAAACTCTTAAGTTGCGTTTGAGATTCCAGCACGGCTATTATTTATTATAGTACTTAGGTGCTCGAAAGAAACATGATTTCTGACTTCCTTCCGCTTGCATTTAGTTTGCACTTTAAACTCTTAAGCTCTTCTGAATATGCTAGTATTTAAATCTTTCTGATTTCCCTACAAAAATGCCTTAATATACTTATATTACAACCCTTCTCCTTAGGTCTCTGCCCCCAAAAAATTGGCAACCAAGTCCGTCCCTGCCTCGGTCGGCATGTGCCAATCCCCGTAATACATCTAGATCTCTCCGCAAAACCCCTTTTGCCCGCCGGCTTAGGCTGCTAATTAAAATTCAGCCATTGGCATCGTTTTGCATAGTTTCTAATTTGCTCCCGCAGAGCCCTCAGAAAGTGGCGGGTGTTCGGGGGTCAGTGGGTGCGGCAGAGGCTTGGGGCGAGGGCGAGGGCGAGCCAAACAACATGAATATTTGAATATGGATTTGTGTGGTCTGGCATACTGAGCAGCATTCTAAGCTCTGGTCAACGGCGTCGTCGGGTGGATTGGCCCTAAGAAGGTCTTTAGCTCTAAGGTTTTTCTCTTTTTTTGTTTTAACATAGCTGGCTCAGAAGGGCTCACACACTCACCCTTACCCCCTGCTCCTCCTGAGCGAATTTCTTGATTTCACGCTCCAAATCAAGCTATCTCGTTGTTGTTGTTGCAGGCGTTGTTGTAGAATTTGTTGTTGTTGTTGGGTTCACCAGAAGTGAGAAGGTTGAGTATGGCATAAGTTTGTTAGATTTGTATACATTATACACGAGTGTTGTGTATGAGTGTTGTTTGTTGGCCGGGAGGCGCGTGTGTAAGGGGGCCTGGGACGTTGGGACGATGGGAGCATGGGAGGATGGGAGGCGAATGTAAGCCAAAAGTTGGAGCATCAAGCAGACAAAGTGGCGTCGGTTAAATGGCCATAAGAAGTTGGCAATAAAACCAAGAAGAATCTCGTAAAAACGTGTATATGTATATATATTCAAGCCAAATGTGTACATGCCACCAAATACACGATGATGCGTGCGCTGAGCCTCTCTGGCTTATGTAAGAGGGCCAAAAGTCGGATGGAAACTCGGTGCGGCCCAACAGCTAAACAAGATGAATTATTGAAAGTTTTTCTCTCGACAGTGCTTTGGAAAAGGGAATGCAGGATGCAGAAGAGCTGCAGTTTGCAATAAATAGAATCTGCACCAAATCCTCGTTGGGTATGTAAAACGCACTGACCTCGAAAGAACTGCGCCAGCCGATTGCTCCCTTTTCCGGCGCTGCTAACGCGGCGTATACGCAACAACTTTTAATTGCTAGCCCGACGAGCACAGAACACAAAAAGAAAACACAAACCAAAAAAGAAAACCCATTGGAAATTCGTGTTTTTTTTTCCCTTTTTTATCCGCCATTCTGTGAGTATGTGGGTAGGTTTTTTTTTTGTTTAATTCCTTTGGTTTTGGTTGTGTGGGATGATTTTTAATTACTGCTGTACCGGGCCGTGTAACTATGCCGCACTTGCCCGGCCCATTTGTTTGTTTTTATCAGCGACAAATTAATTTCGAGCCCCGCCAATCGCCGGACAAGGCAGTTGTTGTTGCCATTGTTCGTCCATTCAATTGGCAATATATAATAAAGACTCTCGGCCGGCCGCCACCCGCTGGGCGGGAAATTGTACAAAGCTTAACGCAGAAATGAAATGCGAGTCCCGAAAAATCCAGTGGGCGTCGAGCCAAAATACTCGTAGCAGAAAAAATGGAGGGCAGTTGAATGCTTATTGTGCGCACTGGCATTCCATTGAATCGGGGACCCAGAAAAGGATGTTCAGCTTATGCAAATGGTTTTAACGCTACGGGGGACTCTGTGCAGCTAAGATAAAATATGAAGTTTTAAATTCAGTCAACGATAGCTTGCTTGGCTGAGTGGCCTTCCATGACTAATATCTAGCAGTTTAGCTGACACTTTTTATGGCTGTTCATTGATATGTGCATGCGAGGATATGGACATGAAATATGCGTTGCAAAGGCATCCTCCACTCGGCATCCTTGGTGGCAGGACTGTTAGTGTTTAGGGGAGCTCCCAGAGAAATTTAAATCTTCCGCAGGCTCTACACATCCTTTTAAATTATCCCCACAATTTGTGGCCTTTGACAGTTTGATTATAATAATATTTTCTTGGTGGCCCGAAGAATTCCCCGATGGTTTCAATTCGCTTCTGGCCTTTGCTCTGGCCAAAGTCTGGGTTGTCCTTAAATAGATTTCGTTTTGTGTATCAAGGTTATTTATGCTGCCCACTGGGAATATTCCCATCTGTCTGACCATGCTCTGGAAATGCTTTTTCCTTCTCTATTTTTGTTTTCGCCTCTGCTTGGCTTTGGCTTTGGCTGCCTTTGTTCTGTTTGCGCTTAATATTACGCATACGCCATGTGTGTCGGCCTCTCTGTGTGGGAGTTGAGCTTAGGGCAAACATGTAATTACTGGGGCGAGAGAGGGGCAGGGCTGTAGGACCGAAAGGATAGAGTTTGGGATCAGTAATAAGCAGTTGGTCGTTTTGTTTTGTCCTTGGGGATGTCGGTTAGTGGAAATTTAAGTTGCAGTTGCAGCGGCAGAACTTCAGACCCGGACACATAATGTGGCAGGCCATTCAGATTGATTTCCCCAGAGGCAGCACTTTATAGACGACCCTTCAGCCCCCTTGCAGAGCGAGCGATAAATAATGAAATGCAACAATAAGCAGGAAAATGCACTGCACAGAGGGAAACAAATGTCGCCAAAGCTGGGGAAACATGTGGCTACAGTTGCAGATGGGAAATTGTCAAATTATAAAGACACTTTGCTGTGCTTTTCAAGCAGAGTCGAAATTAAATTGATCGATTGTCTGGCATCTTGAATCCCTAACTTCGGGCTACACTTTACGAGTATAGCTGCTTTTCTCTGTGTGTGGCAATGCATTACGGCTGCTTAAGTGGGGCACCGAAGATGCATATCCATTATGGCGCCGAAAAAGTGTGCAACAAAATCGAGATTTTATTGCTTGGCCCATATTGGGAGGCGAACAATGAAATGACTACTAAGCTGTTGTCTGAGTGTGCGTGTGGGCATGAGTGTCTCTACTGCTGTGTGTGTGTGTGTGTGAGTTCGCCGTATGCTGTAGTGCATTGCACTTAATGTTAATTTGAACGACGTTCATTGATGTTGACTGCTCCTCCACACTGTCCTCATTCTCGACGGCACAAAGTTGCAAATTAATTAAGCGACAACGAAGCGGCAGTGGGAACAAAACACAGCCCAACAAAAAAAGGGAAACAACTATGCAAAACATGTAGCAAACTGAATGAAACGTGTCAAAAAGGATGTTATGTGTGAGAGCTGTGTTGCAGCTGTATGTGTGTGTGTTGGGAAATGAAAAATCAACAGTGAGCGTAAAAACACTACGAAACGAACTCAAGCTTCAGTTGGCTTACATTTTCTAGGCTCTACTAATTCTTTTTCCAACTAGATTGTAACAGATATAGCGGTAGGTATATATATAGAGTATATATTTAGTCTTTCTGTGTATGTTTTAAACATGTGTGTGTGTGTTTGTGTGTGTGTGTGCGGGTTATATAGAGGCTTCTGTGTGTTATTGGGGTAAAACAAAAGTTGTTTACAGTTCTGATGTTGCATCAAATGTTTCGAACTCAAGATGCAGAAAAAGTGTGTTCTCTTGTTGTTTTCGTGTTCAGCGAGAAAGGGCCGGCCAGGGCGAAGGGGAGCCGGGGTCGGGGACTCGGACCGAACTCGGAGTCGGACTTTTCACCGGCTTTCCCCGTCGCCCCCGCCGGCCCGTGTACGAAATCATTCTCTAGAGCATTGTTTGCCGAACGAAAGAAAATTAGAGAGATAGTTTGAGACAGAGAGATATACAGAGGTAGGACAGAAAAATAGAGATTTGGAGAAGGGGGAGAGCGAGACTGCAGGGGTTCGACCTCGTCCCTTTGCTTCTTTTTTCTCGGTGTATTTTGGGCAAAGGATCAAAAGCTTGCGAGGCTTACCTGCTTCTGGGCCATGGCTTGCATCTGCTGGAACATCTGGCGCTCCTCCTCTTTGCCTACAAAACATGCGGAAAACAATCCAAATTAGCCAAACTGTTTGCCGAAGCGGAAAAGAATCGATCCTTACCCATTCCCTTGGCCTGCAGCATTTCCAGCAGCTTCTTGATGCTCTCGTCGCGGGCAATCAGCGTCTGCTTCTGGGTCTCCACCCGGCACTCGAGGTCCTTGATCGTTTCGCGCAGGATGCTGATCTCGCGCTGCAGGTGGTCGTTCTCCGCGTAGATAGCCTCCATTTGCTGCTGCATCTCCAGGTTCGGCTGCCGCATCCGCAGCCGCAGCTCCTCCTCCAGCTGGCGCACCAACATGGCTTGTTTCTGCAAGGGAATCGTTCAGCTCGCTGCAGGCAATGCATTAGTCTCAGCCAAAAACCCACCTGGTTCTCCGTGCTGAGCAGCTTCAACTGATCGTTGATCAGGCTGTACTTGGCGCTCTCCTCCTTCCGCAGGGCCCGCTCCTTCTTGAGCTCCGGCGACCAAAAGGTCTTGATGCTGTGCATCGAGCTGCCCAGCTTCTGGTTGGTCAGCTCCAGCTCGCGCTTGAGGTTGCCCAGCTCCCGCTGCAGGTCGGTGTTCTGGTGCTGCAGGTCGCCCAAGTAAGCCCGATCCGAGGTGGGGCCCATGCCCGTGTTGTACCCGCCCATGGCACTGGGACTCTGGCGCGCCGATCGGCCGTACAGCTCGTCCTCTAGGTACAGTCCCCGCTCGAGGGATCTGTCGCGGGAGCGGTCTCGTGGCTCCCGAATGGGTATGAACTCGCGATCGTGGGGATCGACGAGTCCGCCGCGATCCAGCGACTGGTAGCGGGTTCCTGGGGATCACACAATTCAGTTTAGTTTGCATTATCGATAGCCTGTGTGCAAATCAATTCGACATCAAATAAAGCGAATAGCTTTCCATCGAATTGACTGTGGTTTGAGGGTTAGTTTAATGTGAGGGAGGAGGTCATTACTTGGATAGTCCATGGCGTGGGCCATCGGTGGTCTGCTGGCGCTCCGGCTGCGATGGTGACCCGCTCCGGCCGGACTTGTTGGCTCATCCATGTCGCGGTAGTATGGACTGCCCATTGCTGAAATTCACACACACACAGAATTCATGAGGATGACCAAATGAGTGGATGACGGACTGGTGGTGGTTTTATCTCTGGTGGGTGGATCTGGTGGTTTCGTGTTTTCTCTCCTCTTGGTTTTGGGCCACCACAAGAAAAATTACGAAACAAAAACACAGGAACGCAAAAAGAAAACAACTGAAAACAGGGGAAAAGTAGAGTGTATCTAGGTGGCAACTAGTGCAGTGGAGAGTCTGCCTTATTATCTTCAATTTTTCATTTCTCATTTTGGTAGTTTCGTTGATTTTCTTTTTGTGGATTTGGTTGGTGGCAGGGAACGCAGGTAGGTTGAACGAAATATAGTAAGGGAAAAGTCAACAAACGAAGGCTGGGAAAATGTTTGTCGTGTTCTGGCTTTGGTTTGCTTTCCCCCCACCCTGGTTGGGCCCGCCCCTTGACCCCTCTGACCCCTCTGACCCATCTGGCGGCGCACAAAGAGTGCCTCATAAACTAGCTACATTGTGCGGCATTGCTGTGTGTCCTGGCTCCCGACTCTCATATTTCAGTCGCGCTGCTGCGGCTTGCCCGCCCACAGCCCGCCGGCCTTTGCCGCGTGTTTTTTGCGAGTGTTTTTTGCAGCTACCACCACCTTTGAGGGCCATAAACTAAGTTTGTGCTTGCACGAAATCATTTTGCACGTCGAGAGCACGAAACTAAATTTGCGGTTCCGCCAGCGTCCTTGTTCGTCCTGTTCGTCCTGTTCGTCGCGGCCCGTTCGTCAGTGGCGCTCATAAATGGTTTATTTTGCCCCCTGAATGGCGGCCAAATGCTAATTAGTCTAGCGGGCTGCCGGCCTCAAGAGTTGCTAATTAAGTGACGACCCCGTTCAAGTGCAAAACAGTTTAGCTAACCATAATTGTAATCCAGTTTGAGGCTTTGATATATCCAGCGATGCACCCGGCAAAGTTACGTTGCACCAGCGAGTGTCAAGGTTTTCCCCGAGGGTCTCTCTATCCCTTCTTCAGCGCCAGCTGCTGGCCATTTCCTCACTGTCAGTCAGTCAGTCGCTGAGCTGGCGGTCCTCGGGTTAGGTTCCCTGTCCCTTTGGCGCCTTCTAATGCAATTTTCCAGCAACTGTTGCGTGGACTGGACGGGTGGAAAACCAATTCAATTCAATTGCCATTGCCGTTCCCGTGCCCGTTCCCGTTCCCACAGGATGCGGCAATTCAATTTGCATGTATTCAAGTGTTTCGTCGTTTGCGGGTGTTTTTGTGGGGGTGTTGTGGGTGTTTTGGGTTCGTTTGCGAGTTCGAGTTGGAGTGCGTGTGTGTGGGTTAATTGAAATGAAAATCGGCAGAGATTCGCAAGATGAGTGAAGCGAAACGAAGTACGAAACAAATGAAAATCGAGTCAAGTGAAATGAAATGAAACCAAATTTATGTACCATGCGCATGCGTGTGATGTTAGACAGAAATAATAGAGTTTAGTTAGAAATTGCATTAGTTTGAGTCGACTACAAATAGTACGAAACGAAAGTGGTTAGTTATGGCGAGTACAATTAGATATAGGGAGCTAGCGAGCGATATACATAACAAAAACAAACATGAATTTTGCATAATGAATTTAGCGCGCAGCCATGTTGCATCGCCTCGATTGCATGCAACACAGCGGGTTAGTAATGGTTCGGGTTTTCGATTCTGGTCGTGGTCGATTGTGAAATCAGGGAAAAGAAAAGCGCTGCCAATTGATCAATTGAAAACAATCGAAATAATGATGGGCGGAAATCGTCGTCTGGCTTCGCCAAGCTCTCGCACAAACGTCAGTGCAAAACTGTGAGATGTTCGAGTGGGGATTTTCCCGATTCGGTTGTCGGTTTTTCACATTTTCAGTGCGCTGGACTACGTTTGTGCTCGGATTGGATTGCTTGGACTACGTGGGTCCGGGCGGGGTGTATTTATTCTATGTTTATATAGATAGATTTGGGGGTATCTGGTATCTGGTATCTGGAGGAGTCATTCACCTAAAGGACTTCCGCGTGCGCCGTAGTCCCGGGATGGTGATCGATCGACCGTTGGCAATTCCTGGAGCCGCCGCACGCGACCCGGACTGCGCACACCAGAGCTAGTTACTGGATTATATTCGTCACGTGACATAATCCGCGGCTCATCCGCGGCATGCAATCACCGGCCACAGAAAAGAGCCCGATTCGAGTCTGAGAGAGAGCGGGCAGTTAGTTAGTGACGAATGTCTCTGATCCGGCTAAATGCAACGTTGAACTTTGATTTCGGTTCACTGTCCGGGTCTGCTGGCCGCTTCGGTTGATATGCACGGTTTTGATTGATTGATTGATTGACTCATTGGACCGATCTACTCGCGACTTAAACTCTTTCTCTCAGTGTCTCTTGTGCGGCATCTGCAAGTGGAAGAAGTGAAAAGAGAACGAAAAACATACACACAATAGTACACATCATCACATGGCGATACAGTTTCTTGGGTTAACAATATATTACATTACGCATACGCCCCGTTGCACACTCTCCTGCTAAGCTAGGTTTTTCATCCTCCCATCCCGAATCCCCCGCTCGTCGGCGGTTTCCTTTTTTGCATTTAAATTGGCTCTAGCTCAACTTGCATATCCTTAACCTTTTTACCTAAATCTCAGCCAGGAGCTGGCTATAAGCGCATAAACAAATACCATAAACAGACTCAAAGTGGCGGCCGGGCTGAGCGATGGAGCAACAGAAGCGGCACACATCCCGGCGAGCATTGCATTATGGCGGGTCTATGCAAATTCGCATTCTATGCGGACCGCCAACAAATCGCATGCAAATTGCCACTTGAGCGGCTGTTTCTCGGCTGAAAAGAAAGTCACCCCCACACAGGCTGGCTGTGGTTTATGCGGCTTACTTTTCCCCGATCTTTGGCTGTTGGGGAATATATTTTTTAGCCTAAAAAGATTGCACTATGAAAAAGACAGATTTGAATCAATCAGGGTTACTTGATTAGCCATCGAAATTTTGATCAAAACTGTGGAGATTTTGTGTTTCCTTGCGGAATATTAGAAAGGCTTTTACGGCAATTGTTTGTATAATGCAATCTTAACTTATTAATAATCAAAAAACTCAGGCTCCTTGCAAATGGCTAAAAGCTTAAGGACATTTCTGCGAGTGTCATGAATAGCAAATTGCAATTAGTCCGCCCGCATAAACAATAAGCCGGAAAAGGAACGATAACGAACGTGCTGCAGTGTGTTGATGCCGTGTGAATGGGCCGAGAGTGCGGATATCAACAGCAGCTGCAGCTGCCACTGCCACTGCAACTGCAACTGGAACTGCAGCAGCGGCTCAAATGAAAGCTAAACGAATCAGCCAGCTTCCGGCTTTCCCATTCACATTCACGAGCCGCACCATGTTGCCCGTTGTGTGTGTGTGTGCGACACAAACGAGAGGAAAAAAACTATAAAAGGAAAGATGGAATGAAGGAAGCGCCAGCAGATGAGGTCAGGATATGGCAGACAGGCCATAAAATATCAGGCCGAGATTCGATTACATCGCCATGCCATTAGGGAGCCCCAAGCACTGCACTTTGCTGGGCAAACAGATACGACGGATAGGCGAATAGGCGGATAGTCGGGGATTCCGGGGGAAACCCAGATAGATTGCACTTTGGGCTGCATACTTAAGGGACCGGGAGCTGGATGACGGAACCGTGTACGATTGTTGTCCGGGCCTTATCGTGCACTCACACTCGCCTCGAGCCTCGAGCCTCGAGCCTTTCGCCTCTGAGCGCCTTCGGGGGCGCCTCCACACCCCAAAACAAACATGTTGAATAGTCGTCGCCGAGGCAAAGGCGAGGTGCTGGGGGAAGCCCCCGAGCGAGCGAATGCCGGAGAGAGAACTCACCACAGTGGGCCCCCAGTGCGCAAATGCGTTGTCACCGCCGCACGGCGGACACCCGGTCCCCCACCCCGATCCCCGCGCTCTTGGGGCTCACAACAATAGCGTCATCGTAAAATATTTTGCCGTATTTTGTTGTTACCACTGCCTCAACGTATGGATTGGCGGCGTTTTCTTTTCTTGCCGCACACACACAACGGCTGTGGCACACTATGCGGCACATGTAAAATAAGGTTAAAATTTGAAATCAATAAAAGTTATTCGACTGATCTAAAATTAGAGCAGGCAACTCAAATAACAACCGGAGGAAATAAATAATAAAGGCAAACACCGCAACATTGACACGCAAGGGAATGGCCATTTTTTGGGGAGCTGTGGGGGGCCGCGCCACAGAAAAACGAGCCAATGAAATGAAATCAAATAAAACGAAGCCCAAGAGCCAACCTAGACTGACAACCATGCAAGCAAATCGAATTCGGGAGCCAGCTCCTGCTGCGTATCCGGCCATTTACCCGGAGACACAGATCTAATTATAAGTTTTCAAATTGCTTGCCAATCGGACTGATTGATTGGCAGATCGACCGAGCGAAACGGGGCGTATGGGCAATGCTCGGACGTACGAGTAGGTGTATGCAAATAGACTAATTGTACGCGCTATTCTCTACGCTAGGCAATACTAAAAAGGCAATTTGGGGGGGCGTTCTCGAGGACAACAAGGCCCGGTAATTGCCGGGCCTCGGCCGCAGCAGAGTTGAATAGAAAAGTTTTGGGGGAAAATTACAACAGATACGATTACGGCTACAGTTACGGTTACGGTTACGGATACGGATACAGAATACGGAATACGGAAAGGATAGGAGAGAGAACAAAGCCGGAAAGTTAATGCATACGACAGGCACAAGTAGGAAGACAACAAACAAAATGAACGTAAGAAACCAGATTACTCATAACTGATTACGGTTAAATTATGGCAGCTCCTGTTACACAAGGCACACGCACAAATCAGAAATCAATATCGCTTACGGTTCATATCACAAATTGAAGTTGAGTTTGTGTGAGAGGGAATCGTAGGTGTGTGGTGTGTGGGTGTGCGTGTGTATAGGTTTGTGGGCATTACGTATACGTTGTGTGCTGTGTCGATAGCTCATGTGGTTAAGTAGCTCACCCGCTTTGCTTAGGCGATGAATTTTGAATGATTTTCGTTTACGAACTGCGGGCGAATGAAATTTGCTAATCTATCTCCTCCTCCACGCTTCCGCCCGCCGGTTACAGCTGCTCCTGCTCTTCCTGCTCCTTCTCCGTCTCCTGCTCGTTTCCGCTTCCGGTCTCCGAGCCGCAACAACTTGCTGGGCTCGCTCACACTCACTCGCACTCACACTCGCACACGGACCAGGATCGCGCTGCAACTACATGTGTGTGTGTTGGTGGGGATGGGGGCGATTTGTTGCTCGGTTTTTACAGCCTTTCGCTATTATGGTTGTTGTGTTTTTCTTGATTTTTAGCTGGTGCTTGCGGCGCTGTGCTGCTGATGTGTTGCTTTCGGCTTGGCTTTCGGTGTTGTCAGGCGGCTCAATGGGCATTTCCGGTTCCGGAAGGTGGCGGCTATCCCTTCGCTGCTTCACTGCTTCGCTGCTTGCCTGCTTGGCTGCTTGCACTAATTTAGTTTGGCGACACCGAGCTTAGTTAGTTTGCTTGCCTGGCTAACTAATTGCATTTTGTGTGTGTCGTTCTGTTGTTCTTGTTGTTGTTCAAGCGGGTTTCGGTTTGTATGTACATGGCTGTGTGGAAGGATAATGAGACCGCATGAGTGGAAAACTCCTCTTTCATCGCCTCGCTAAGCTAATTAAAGTATTCATTCAGGTTTTCATGTTTGTTTTAAGTGCTTCGGTGGCTTCGTGCCCAACAAGGAATTTTTTAGCAGTTCGCTCCGGAGAGGGAGTGCAGGCAGAAAAAACCACTGACACACATTCGACGCACGAAGCTCTCGCACACACACTTCGACACTCACTCACTTCGACACTCACTCACTCACACACAGGCAGCAGATGGGGAGTTTAAGAGTGCTCCGCAGATTGGAGTCGAGAGCTGGCTACGCACGAGTTACGCTCACGAGCAACGTAATGTTCGACGTAACGAAGGGGCAGGCAGGCAGGCAGGGAGCGAGGAGAGTGGGTGCTGGGCGCTGGGCGCTGGGGGCTGGTACAACATTATGCTGGCCTGGCACCACCGCCTGCCACTTCATTCGCTCGGCTCTAGGCTCTGTTATACAGCTTATGGCTTTTCAAACTTAATGTCTCTCTGGCTGCGCGTGTGTGCGTCCGTGTAAAGTATCTGTGAGTGTGCGAGAGTGGGTGTATATCTCGCATGGCTTATATGTAGGTTGGGGCAATTTATAATAATTTTCCTCCGCTTCTTTTTCTCAATCGATATGCAACGTTTAGTGGGGCAGATTCGGGCTCACTCCTTCCGTCCGACAGAGTGTGTGGGCCCGCTGAACAAGCATAACATATATGCTCACACGAATTAATCCCTTATGAATCCATATCACTCGATTATCGGGCCTTCACTATATTTCTCTGGCACTGGCTCTCAGTACGTTTGGCGGCTTGTGTTTCACACGAAACAAACTTATTTTTGCACATTTTGCAGGAAATCACTTTTCTGTATCCAGGGAGCAGCCTCTAGCGCTATTGCTGCTACACACGCACACACGCTGGCACGCTCACACTCGCATATCGATACCCACACACTCGCACCCACCAGCACAAACTCAGGCACACGAATACGGAAATTATCAATTTAAAAGTGAGGCACTTTTTCAGTTCCCAGTCAACGGAATGTGTACGCGCTGTATTTCACACAGTTTTTTCTTCGCTGCGAATGCAATTAAGTTGAGTTTTTCTTGGCCTTATACATTTCTCAGCCAGATACACATACTATATACCGCGTAAGTGTGGGCTTGTGTGTGCGTGTGACAGTGTCAGTGTTGGGGAATGTGATGGTGTGAGTCTTCCTAACCCAAAAATGTATTGTGCGGCAGCTGAGGTGGCCCGATTTCGGCAACGCCGTTGTCCAACTAACTACCCTCAAAGAACTGAGCGCCGCTCGTCCGTGCCAGTCGCTGTTATAGTCGCGCGGTCCGTGGTGAGTTTTCCACTCTCGTAACGCCCACCCCCCGGAGGACCATGGAGTAGGCCTAGGAGTAGTGGCGGCGTGTTCCAGAGAGTGAGCGGGCGATTGCAATCAATGAATTTTCCTGTTTTGGCGCTCGCGCAGTCCGCCGAGTGTTGGCATTTTTGGTGCTAACGGCGAACACTAATGGATTCCGGAATTCCAATACCAAAATATGAAGCCAGCACATTGCGTTGCGCTTGCCGGAAAAGCCATTACGTTTTGTCTGCTCCTCTATGTTGGCAATGCCGGGCGCCAACTATTCAAAATGCCCGCAAATGTATACTACACTATTTTTTGTTATTTTTCTGGGAAATCATCATGAGAAGCAGTAAAAACCATAGGGATACAGGAAGGATTTCTGATGTTTGAAGCAAAAACTTTAATGATTAAACACATATATTAGTGAATGGCGGCAGAAAATTTAAAATACTTCTATTTAAGTTTTCAACAATTTATATCGTATTTTTGATTAAATTGCAATGCCCTATTCAATATAGTAAGCAATATCCGATTAAATACGTGCCGTTGTCTTTAATAAGTTCTTGACAATTTAAAGGCAATTTTATTATACCTCTCTCATAGAAGCCCGTGTTCTTCCTTAAGCCAAAAAACTAGGATAATAAATGTTCGAAGGCCTCGTTTAGAGACATTTTGTATTATATATTCTTTGTTTTGCAATAAAAACAGCGTTTATATTAACATGTCTGTATAAATTTCTAGACCCTTGAGAGAATATTTAATCAGATTAGTGCGATACTAATTCAGATGTCCGCAAAATATGCGCAATTCTTCAGTGGCTATAATTTATTTCTAGTATTTAAACATCCGGATCTGGATATAATATTTGTATGCTTTTTTATATGCACTCGCAAAGTGGGAAACCCGTAGATGCTACAATTTCGAAGCCCACAAATTGTCGATATTGATTTAGATGTTTTTATGCCCTGAAAACCAGACTGTTACTAGGTAGAGTGGGCTTTTTAATTGTATTAAAGGAAGCCAATCAATTGGAAATTAAGCCCTTTCAAAAACGTTCTTTTGGACTTCTCAGATAGCCATAGTCGAATGACTTTGGGTGCGCTTTGAAAATATTGTAATGATCTTTCAAAATGATTTCACAGCATAATTTTTTTACAAATGAAAAATACACATATGTAACTCACGAAAACATAATATATATTTGTTTTTATTCGCAATTTTTGTGTTTAATTTACCAAAGTTGTGTGTATTCGATTAAGTTGTTACTAGTCTGGAATGTGTTGGGTCTGAATGGGTGAGTGTTTCGGGTGTGTGGTGTGCTGTGTTGTGTGGGTTGAGTGTAATACATTTCTCATAATACTTAATTAGGGCATTTCCTATGACATAGCACTAATATTAGCGGCGCTTCGGCTCGGCTCCCCATCGGTCTATTTACAGGTGAACTCCTCGTAGCTCTCGTCGCACTCATCGCACTTGACCTCGCAGCACCAGCGGAACTCGCAGTGGCACTGCTTGCTCAGCCGGATGTGCTGGGTGTTGTGACCCCGGCCGCAGCACAAGAGGTCACAGCTCTGGGGTCCGTGGCCGTTGCGCTGGCAGATCCTGCCGGAGGTTCCCTGGCTGCCCGCCTGCAAACTCCGCTCGCAGTAGTTGGGCGAGGCCTCCAGGTAGATCAGCTCCATGCGCTTGGGCCAATGCAGCACCGGTTTGGGCGACCGAGCGGCGCCGGCTTGCTTCTTTCTGCAAATGGAGAGTATGCACTGTATGTATAACAATCGGATGCAGGTCATGGTTTTCTATTTACACACCTGCTTAATACTAATCTCAGTCCACGTTTGCCTTTGACGGCTTGAACAGTTTTGGCTTTTTGATACTTTTGCATCAGCTTGTCGCCGATCAGGCGGAACGGCGGCAGGCTCTTCCAGCAGGTTTTCATCACACAGGAGCCGCTCACACCGTGGCACTTGCAATCCGTGCGCAGCATCTTCTTCACCAGCTGAGGATGCATTTAAAAATTATATATATGAATTTATATATGTACCTGCAACTCATACGCACCGTCCTGCCCGCCCGATTGTTGTGCACATTCATCAGCGTCCGGGCATCGCGCTCCAGTTCGCGGGCATCCATGAACCTTCGGGCATAGCGCATTCCAAAGTCCACGTCCGCCGAGCAGCCGCCCCACTTCCAGGGCCCCTCGGAGGCCCCCGGCGGAGTCGTGGGAGCGGGCTTGTGCCGCACATCGCAGCCGCAGGTGGAGATGTTGCCGCGGGCACAGGCGGCGGTCACCGCGTACGCCGCTCCGGCACTGGCTATCGCGTACGTGTAGGCCGCCTCACGTGAAGCTGTTGGAGAGAATTTTACCATAGTTTTAGATTCAGAAACAAAAGACACCCTAATTCGAAATGATAAATTTACTAGCCATCTTATTTGCTTGAATATTATAATATAAGGAAAACATCTGCTTTAAATTGGCGTCTCTTCTGCTAAATGTGGTACAATTGTGATACAGTTTTAGGTGCTTGATAACCTAAGGAGGATATCCTCTTAAATAGGCGTCTCTTGTGATTAATGAGGTACAATTATGGTACAATTTTAGCTGCTTAATAATTGATAATATTAGGAAAACATCTGCCTTAAATAGACATTATCTTCTGATAAATGTGGTACAATTTTAGGTGCTTAATTATGGAGGAAAATTATAGCTTTGCATTGGCGTCTCTTCTCATAAATGTGGTAAAATTGTGGTACAATTTGAGAAGCTTAATAGTCTCATCTGATAAAAATATGTTATAAAATAAATTCAAATATTGGAGAATTTGGATTTGTGTTTTAATAGAGTTACTCGTTTTGGAGTTACGGTTAGAAAAAATAGTATAACATTTCTATTTATTTGGTCCCCTTAATCTTATGGAATTATAAATAAGTAAACCGCTAAGAGATAATTCATCTTATCCCCTGTTCATTTCTTTGAATGCGCCTTCCAAATCGGATGTCAGTGGTTTTCCTCTCGAGCCCACTGATTTTCTAATGAGCTCTCGGGGGCTCCTCCAATCCACTCACCTGTGGGTATGACATGGGCGAAGACGTTGCGCTGCCACACCTCCGAGCAGTTCCAGCGGTGGCCCCGGAACTGGTGCTGGCACTCCTGGGCGCCCAGCTGGTGGCCCTCGCCGAGGGCGATCAGCGCATCGGGCATCTCGACGCACATGTGGCGCTGGGCCAGAGTCAGGCCCGGAATCCGGGCGCAGAGCATGGCGGACGAAAAGCTGGACACTAATCTGACAAGAAGGCAAAAACAAACAGAGCCATAAATAAAAGCCCGCAGCGCGCCAATAAATAAATAAATAAATAAATGACAAAACAAACAAACGAATGCCGATCGCTAGATCGATCGAGATCGATCGCGCTCGCAATCTCCAATGCGCGATTGGCAATGGCTGAAAAGTCGTGCACAGCAAATGCCGCCGGCTCTTGCGGGCTGGCTGTTTGGAAATGCATTTCCATTTCGTTTGCCATTGGAGGCTGCAGCCGCAAGCCGCATGCCCCGGCTTCAGGTCCCAGCCAATCGAAGACAAAAGTCGGGCCAAGATAAATGCGCTGCAGTTGTCCGATACACAGGCAATAAAAGTCCAAACAGTTTGACTTTCCATGGGGCCATCGAAAAGTTTTAATCGCGAATTATTAGCAAGCAGAATTAACGAAAAAACCGCTTAACAATTTAAGCGGAAATACTAGAGCTGTGTATCGAATTAGCCGCCTCTGCTGCATTTTTCCCCGTGCACCTGTGGCAGGTGGCTCCGGGCTTGGGCGTTGTACTGTCAGTTTTAGTCAAATCTCAGCCGCCAGCTGTATTATTAACCATAATTACACGGAGATGCAGATGGAGCAGCCCGGCCATCCGTCGTGACTCGCTGGAGTGTCTAATCGAGTCGCGTTTGCCTCAGCTCGGATCAGTTAAGATCGGTTTAGCCTGCCCAACTCTGTTCAGTTCAGTTGAGTTGTCGAGTTAAATGGCGAAATTAATGCTAACCGTCAAAAATGCCAAATGGGATTAATGAGTTTTGACAATGAGTTGCAAATTGCCAATTTCGGTGCCCCCCTCCCAGCTGCATCCGCGTATCTGCTTGCCTCTTTTTGTGCCGCCACCCACTGGCCACCCACTCCCGGCGAGACGTGTCGGCTGTCGAACCTGTCGATTTGCCGCTGCCAGACCAATCAGCATCAAAACAGCTGCACTGGCAATAATCATGCCATCGATCGATCGATCGCCTGCTCGCCTTTGTCCGGGCCAAAAATAAATAAATAGGAAAATCGGAAAATAGAAAAGAAACACATCCCGGGGCCAAACAACTGGCGCGCGCACGGGTGGGCACCTCCAACGTGAGCCTGAGCTCCAAATGCCACAAAGTCCCCGACGACTTCCAGCCACTTGACTACACAGGGAAAATAAACCAAGATTATGGCGAAATTAATAACAGGAATGTTATTATTTGTTATTATTTCAACGGCTTCCTTACAATTTTATAGCTAATCAATAATTGCGAATGTCTTGGGCCACACCTTTGCTTATTCGTTTGCTCTAATTACCTAAAAACTCCAGAAATACTCTTGAAAAACCAGTGCAATATGTTTATACAGATACGTATATTCTGATCACTTTTCCTCCCTAATTTCCGCGAAAGTAACCCTAGACAATCCGGCGATGTTTGCAACTTTTATTGCCGTGTTTTTACAGATGTAAATTGCTTTCGCTGCGCGCCTGCCACTCGAATGTCCCCTTGCACCAACTGCAACTCCAACTGCAGATTGCGAGTCACTCTTAAACGCAGCAATTAAATCAATTTACAGAAATTACACATTTTACCAACCGCAGGGGAGGAGCCCGAAGACATGAGCGGCTCATGGCGGAGCAAACCCTCGCCGGAACGTCGATTGCCGATTGCCGATTGCTGATATGCGATCGGTTTGTGGTTGCTTGTTGAACACGCTGTTAACATGGCTCGAACCACAACGATCGACGGCGAAATTGGTGGTAAAACTAATAATTAGGCTCGTTTTGCTGGCCCCGAATCGAAGGGTCGGGTGCGGATGGGACGGGCCGCAAACCTTCAACTCAACTCGAGTTTGCCCGAAAAACGCGGCCGATCGATCTGCCGGCGCATCCGCTTGCTGGGCCGCTTTGTCAGTCAGTCAGTCAGTCAATCGGCAAGCCAGTCAGTCAATAGCTTTTACGTGCGTTCGCCCAGCGTGACCGACAAGCCCCCCGGTCCCCGAGGGCTACTCCAAGCCAGCCAAGCCGGCAATCAAGGCAACCATCTCTCCTCCAACCCGGACCCCAGCTCCTCGCAGCGCAGCGCAGCCCTTTTGTTTCAGCTGCTTTATTTAATTTGTCGCTTGGCCCGCCCGGCGGCTGTTTGCCTGTTGCATGTCAACTCGACGACGACAATTTCATCATCATCGTCATCGCCATTAAGCCGAACAGATTTTCGTTCCAGACCTAAATACCGAACAAAAATGTGGTATCGAAAGTGGCTTACAACTTCGATGGTGTTATCCAAAACCAAACTAAACGAAGTATACAAAACTAAGGTAAGAAACTTGATCGTTTTGGGATAAAAAGTTTTGTATATAATAAGCAACTCTTAATATTTTAACTCAAAACTATATGGAAATATGCGCAATGGCTCATATCAGAAATGGTCATCCGAGATTGACTGGCAAAGGGCGGTGAACATTTTTGTCGGCCGTATCTTCATTATTTATTGGCCTATCCTTATAAAACTTGTCACATGGCTAGATATTTTAATATTTAGCTGTACGCAAATTAATATCTATATCTTGCTCTAGCCATTTCGGAGATAAAGACAAATATGCAGAAGAAAAATTGCAAAGGTGGTAGCACATTCCCACAAACTTAACACACCATTTGTACCTTAAGATATACAAATTTAACTGAGATTGTTTTTCCAACAACTTTAGTATTTATTTCCAGTGCCCTCTTCCCATTCCAATCCTGTCCATGATCTTCAGCCTCTTGAACACTCCGAGTCACGTGTGCTTGATTATTGCTTTGTTTTGAGTTCCCCTTTTTTAGTCCTGAGGACTGCCTTACTTTTCAGCTTTTATGTGCTTGCGGGCTGTTTATCTGCGCTTCTATATCGGGGTTCGGCCTGCCCGTGTGACCCTTTATTCTGCGTGAGAGCAAGGACCTGTCATGAACTTGATACCACTTCCGCCACTCTCAAAACCCTTTCATCCAAATCCGAGTCCCGAGTCCGAAGCCAAAGACGAACGAAATAGAGCTGGCATTTACCAAACGCGAAACTAGTTCCATCGACAGTCTTATGGCTTCTGCCGTCCGTCCGACAAATTGGTGATTCCTCAAGGCACTAATTTGCGCAAAAATATTTGCCACGACAACGCGGACTCATTAAAAATGGATTAAGCCAGGCGCATAATTCAGCGCCAGCCGGCGCACAGCCACTTATGGCTGCAGCATAAATGCCCAAACCCAATAACAAGCCAGAGAAAAAGCCACAGCAGCAACAGCAGCGGCAGCAGCAGCAGCAGCAACCAATGCTGACTTAATGCGCACTTTGGAGCCTCATAAAAATATGACTTTAATATTTTCACGCGCAGGCGTAGCAGCTCTGGACCACTGAACCGAACCGGCGATCCGCGACTGCCGCATACGCTGCCACGGGTCAAAAAAATATAACCAGTCTCAACAAGCTTGTACTCCCCGCCCGAGTCCCTGCTCCCTGCTCCCTGCTCCCGGTTCCCGTATCCCTAAGCCCTGCTTCATAATTGTGCGAATCTAGCCGAGCAAATAGTTTCGACCCACCGCTGCGAGGGCGGTTGTTTTTATTTGGGTTTTATTCGGCCCGCTTCTTGGGTTTCAGGCATCCGACCAGTAGCGCCTCCAATAGCAGGCAGATATATATGGCTGGCGCTCCGTCTGGTAATTACATGCCTTGCTGACATGTTCATGACTCTCCCCGGCCGGGGAGTCGGTCTCGGACTCGGACTCGGACTCGGACAGGCACTGGGTCCCTACACTCCTCCGTCCACAAAATCCTCCTCCGTCCGCCAGAGAGCCAAAGCGCCGAAGCGCCAATTGGAGGCGGAAGCAACAAAGGCGCTTTAATCCAGCGAAAACAATGCGTCCCTGGTCCCTGGGCTCGCTGGATCGCTGGCTTGGTTTTGGGGCATTTGAAAGTTTCGTGTGTGTTGATAAAGAAACAAAAAGGCCACGGAACTGAAAAAGAGTTTGCTCTACAGCTGCATGTAAAGTGGGCGGAGCCGAGAGGGAGTGGCTGTGGAGATGGCGAGGGGAGCGGAGTGGGGCGGACAAACCGAAAACCCATAAAGGCTGTTCAACATGCCATCAATAAAATACAAATATTCCCAAGTGCGGAGCCGGAGGAGGAGGAGGAGAAGGCGGAGGAGGCGGAGAAGGAGCAGTGGAGCGAGCAGACCATGGTCATGGCCAAGAAAAATGTCGCTGCCACGCTCAGACAAACGGCCAGCAACAATTGCTGGCCATCCTGACCACAAAAACGACGACGTAATTGACCAGAGAAAGACATATGTACAGGCACTGGGCGAAAATCAACAGGTTGATTTTTGGGTTGGTGTTTGCTCTGAAAACCAGGAATATTTTGAATTAAATAGATATTTTGGGAAGGTTCTAATTACCACCTCTCAATGATCGTTTTCTGAGGAGCAGCGGAAATGGACCAAATACTTGGGTAACCTCTCAATTTTGTTAAGCATTTTACACACAAATCAAAATGATGGTTACAAGATTTTGTGTGTAAAAGGATTCTAGAAAGTATCTGTTGCCTGAAAGGTATTCTGAATCCATCTGAGAGAAAACACAGCTCGTAGATACTTGTATTTGGCTATCCCTTCGCTCAGTGCATGTACGCCGTGTCCATGTAACAGGTAAAAGCCAAAACGGATCGTTCGTCATGGACAATTGGCAGAGACCAAGTGGTCGAATGGCCACTCAGGCAGTTAGCCAGTTGGCCATTCGGCGGGGCTCTCGATTGCCGGCCGGGCCGTGGATTTGGAGTTGAATGCGACGCTGACTGGGGCTCTGGTTCTCGCCCTTGCCATCACGCCCTGGCAAACAGATCAACGGCAGATAGTTTTGTTTGTGCTTTGAGGTTTGCAGTCGATCACTCATCCATGGCCACAGAAATGGGAATGGTTGGGGGGCAACAAAACGGCAACAGTGGAGCCGCGCACAACAGATTCCTCGACCACCGCACCGACGGCTCCCGCGCAGCGTTGCAGGTTGGCCTGGGAAACTGGCAACAGGCAACGGGCAACAGGCAACAGGCATGGGGCAGGCAACAAGGCAACTTGCTGCTGCAACTGGCAAGAGTTTATGCCATTTTGGGCTTGTAAGTGCAGCGAGTTGGACAACAACTGGCGCAGAGTGATCTTGATCGCAATTTGAGCGTTTGTCTGCACGTTCATGCGTTCCAATTGTCCATGTAAAAAAAGTACGGGGCCGGGAGTACGGGAGTACGGGACGGGGAGTCCAGAGCATCTCCAGGAGGCGGAGGTGGTGCAGCTGGTTTCCTGTTCGAGGCATGCGCTTTAAAATTGCAGTAACCTCAATTACACGAGCTAAGCATTTCTGGGTTAAGACCCAGGCCCTTTGATGATGCTTTCTGTTTTGGTTTTCGGTGTTTCGGGTCGGGTTGTTTCGGTCCAGCCTGCCAGACCGGCCACTGCCCACAGGAGGAAAGCGAGGTATCTCAAAGATACTCGCAACTTATTGCCACTGCAACTGCATCAGGCAATTAGATAGCGCACAGTCACTTGCGGGCACACAGGCACACGGGCACTGATGCAACGTTGATGAGTTTATGGCAAAAATTGATTTCCAGTTGTCGCTGCCGCCGCCTGCCAACTCCACGGCTCCTCCCTCCTCCAAGCAATCCTCGCGCGCTTCTCGATTCGCTGCGGTCCAAACAAATGGCACCAGCCACGATGAGAGACTGCTGTCGCTCTGTCAGTTTTGTGTTTTAGTTGCTGCCTGCCATTTAATTGCCAATTTTAATGAGATTTTTTCAGCCAGCTATAGCTGTAGCTCCAGCCCGATCCCCAGATCCCTGACTGGGTTGGGGGCACCAATTTATGGCAACGCCAACTACAGAATGCCGGCCACAGCGAGCGCAGCTAGAGTCGGGATACAACGACGACTACCGAGGCGTTTACTGTTTGGGCGTGCGATAAGGATTTACAATTTACATGCAGGCACCGCTCGCCGTGGCTTTGCAGATAAAAATTAGCGATCGTGTCCGGCGATGCGATGCGATACGAAAGAGTTGTCAACTCGTGCAGATCTGTCACAAGATAAAAGGGGAAAAGCCGATGCCAGCCAGGTAGCCACGCACCTATGCAGGTCGGGGAAAAGCCGGGGAAAACAGAAGAAAGCCCAACCAAAAGGCCACCGAAGACCCACCGCTGGGGGGCAGGCTGAGCCGTAGCAATATTCAAATAACCGTTTGGGCCATTAAACTTAATGGGCATACCGTTTATGGGGCTACTATACCTTATTTCCATAATCCAGAGTATGTAGATTAAGAGCTTGTTATGTTTTTTCCACATGACGACGACGATGCAAATCCGAGAGCCCGTGCACAGCTGCCACTATCATCATATTCTATTCGCACTAAAGAGTCTCAATACCCATTTGGGCTTAATTTGCTTTCGCTGAGCTTTGCACAAATCCCATCGACATCGACTCCGGTTTCCCCAACAAGCCGGCCGGGCCCTGGCTTCTTCACTGTTTCCTCCGCCTTATTCTCGCACACAAGCCGCCGGCACTGGGATCGATCGGTCGGTCGGTCCAGAAGTCAAAGTCAAGGGGCAGGAGCGATCCGAAGAGGCGGCTCTCTTCTATTGAGAAGTAAACTAATGCCTCGCTTTTGTTATTAATGAACCGAAAACGCAGACGGCAGCACTTAATACGCGATGTGGCAAAGAGCCGCGCAAATGACCAAAACCGACAGCGATTACGACGGTCGAAAAACGCGAGCGAAATACAATACGCTTGCCGGACGGCTGGGACGGCTGACTGTTGGTATATTTGTTCGTATGCTAATTAACACCTTCTGCGGCGTTTCAATTAAGTCATCGCGAGAGCACCAAGATCGGATCGCCACCGAGGCTGCGGACGGCGCAGGCAGAGCCCAGATGAAGCTCGTTTATCAGCGCGTGCGTTTCATTCATGCAAATCTCCGGCTTGGCCATAACCGGCCATAACTCAGAGCCGAAACTGCCATCAGCGGCATCATCATCCATCAGTTGGACCGCCAAGCGGGGGCGGGGACTGTCCGTCCGTCCGTCTGTCCGTCTCTCCGTCCGTTGTCCGCTTGTCCGCTTGTTGCCTCTTTTTGTCCCTCGCCGACAACACGACTTTTTAATTTATGATAAAGCGCCTCCGACTGTCACAACGGAATTGCGGCAATAACCATAAACGGCTCAGCAGGTGAAAACTACCAAAAAAGTCTGGCAAGAGAGGTGCCGAAATCCAAATGTCCGAATGTCCGAACGTCCGATTGCCCGGGATCCCAAGATACTTTGTGGCCGGAGAGGGATCTTCGTGTGTCGTGCACCGCTTAGACGTCCCGGGCGCGGAGATTAACATAAATGCAGCTCATTAGTGACGCAATTAAAGAGCCAAGCCGACAAACGCTGCAGGAATGGAACTCCTATAGATCGATGGATCGATGGGTCGATCGATCGCCGCCGACTCGCGAGTCTCTGCTTGAACGGGGGGAGCTTGTGCGACCGTCGAGTGCGAGTGTCGTATAAGAACTGATCGGAATGGAGCTTGTAATATTATAGAAGCGGCTTCGAGCAGGTTCGAGTTGGAAGCGGTGCCGAAAGGTCTGGTTTTCAAAATAGGAATTCTCAAAAAAGTCCCATGAGATATTTTGTGCAGATGTGTCAGCTGTATATTCCTTATAAACGCAATTAATTTCTTTGCTAGTTACATCTAATATAATATGTGAGTAAAGAGTACCGAAAGGTAACAATATCCGGCGCAGGTACAACGTCAATTGAACATCTGATGTTGTTTAAAAACGGGGAAAATTGTTATATGTTTGCGGATCTTGGGAAAATCTCTTTAACTAGACATTACTTTAACTAGCCAAGTTGCCACTCTAAATCCTCTAAATTCTACTGGTGCGGATTCCTAAAGATTTAATTTAAATGTACTTTAGTATTAGCAAAAATGTACCCCCAAATCTTTATGTTATTTACTTATTTAAGCACCTAAAAGCTACCGCTCAGTATCATATGACTTAATGAATAAAAACAACTAAAATCTTTACAAAAATCATTACTGCTTAAGGTCATAGTTAAATAGAATAAATTTTTATAAAAGGCATCCATCTACATGTATAAAACCGATTACTAAACATCTAAATTTTTTGCAATTTCTTGTACTTATAATTTAAGATTTCCTGTGTCATTTTTAAAGGAAAATTTTGGTTTCTTAATTAGAAATTTCTAAAACTCTCTAAATTATGAATTTTTAAATCTATTGTGTAGTAAATTTAATATTAAATCAAAGAAAACTAGCAAAAAACGTGAACTGTTGGCCGTCACCCAACTGTTGAGCTCGAACAGGACCGTCGAACGGCAACCTAACCAACAAGATACAGGTGTGAGCTCAGGTGGGTTCGCTGCCAACCTGCTGGCTTCAAACGCGTTTTCCGGCCCGACGACCGGAGCTGCGTGCAACACGTTGGCCGGCCAAAAGGCAGGGCCTCTTTTGGGCGATGATCAATGATTGCTTATTGGCGATCCTGCACGTGACCGGGCCTCTTGGCGGGCAGATAATGGCGCAGACCTCAATTTGATGGGCAGCGTCGAGGCCTCCTTTTTATTGTCTGCGGAGGGGAAGGGAAGGGAAGGGAGGAGGCGGGAACTTTCATCGGCAATCAAAACAATTATGTAGGTAAAAGTCGTGTTTGCCGTGGCCTGGGAATGCTTTGGGGGCTGGCTCCTCTTCGGAAACTGATCACATCTCCATGCTCCGTGGCTGCATTCGGTGATTTGTCAGAGTGTCGAACAAAACACAAATCATGTTCATCAAAGTGTGGCCACAAATGTTGTTTCATTTGTTTTTTTATTTGTGACTTTTTGGCCGTTTGGCGGCGGCTGCAAATTTATAACTTGTTGTGTTGACTTCGACTTCAACTGCGATTGCTGCTGCAGTTTGCAGTTTTCGCTTTTACAAATTGTTTTTGAACATTTGTACGCAGTGATTTATTGTCGGTTATTTACAGTCCGCCTGGGAAATGTGTTCATTTTTTCCTCCGCTATTTTCCAAGCGCCTCCTCAATGCCTCAATGCCACAGCCGCAGCCACAGCCATCGGCAAACGGCAAACGGTAGCCCAAACGTCGAGGGGCAGCATCTAATGCATTTCTCGGATACGTGTGTCGTCTTAATTGATATGTCATTTATGCTAATTCCTGCTCCGCAACCGGACTCTGAGGAATTCGCCACGCAACCTTTCGTCGGGCCAAAAGGTGTGTGTGTGTGTATGTTTAGTTGGAGTAGCAACACCCGATGGCAGCCTATTAAATGCAATTAAGTTAATTTAAACAGTTTTGTGTGGAAAGCGCTGACAGGTAACAATAAGCAGGTGCCCGCGGCTCAGGCCCGAAAACAATTGAACATCCATTGTTGTTTACTTGACTTTAGTCAGTCGGTCTGACTCACTGCCACGGCGGTGATGAGCTAGCCGCCGAGCTGTTAATCCCAATAATGGTTGACGTCAATTATCGGCACTTGTGCCCAATCGCCGCGGCAAAAGACTTCATCCGCCGCGCAAACCTGACCCAGATTGCAGCGCAGCCGGAGTACCTATTCTTCAGGGTTTAGTGTGTGCCGAGCGCCTTAAATTTTCAGATAATTGTTTTATGGCCCCCGTGTGTTAAGTGTCTTTATGGCAGCCAATCGATGGTTGATTAGCACAGCGGTGGCGGCAGCTACAGCCACAGCGGCGTGAAAATGCCACAGGCAACATTGTTGTGCCAATGCGAGAGGACTTGTGGGTGTTTGCGCCGCAGGAGGGGGCTAATTTGCCTTAGAATCTGCGAAAAGCCAGCTGAGATCACCAGGCAGCTGAAAACTGTCATAAAAACGTCCAATTAAGACTTAAACTAGCCTATGTTTGGGGGGTGCCATTTCAAATAAATCGTTGCATTGAAATGTCTGCTCAAGTTCTTCGCCTGAGTCATTTGTTTTTCCGAAACTGTCACCATTATTTTTATGGATTTTTGTGGATAATTGAAACTTCTCGCATAACGGTAGCGAAGCCTAATTAGGTGAAATGAGATTAGAAGCCGAAAAAATAGAACGGGCCATTCGGAAATTATTTACTGCCCAGCCGCTGCGAGTGAATTGGAACCGGGCTTACGCCACTTGAATGGATGGATGGCCATAAAATTATATGTACATAAAACAACCACAGAAACAATACGCTCTGCCATGAAACACAATCATGAATAGCCCGAAAATTCCAGCTAAACAACGACTTTAGGTTACCGAAAATAATAAAAAAACAAACCAAACCAAAACCCCAAACAACCGAAAATACAATAAAATATGCCGGGGAGAATTGCCTTTGCTGTGCTATACATTTTATTGTTGTGGGGCTGGTGGGAAAAGCGCCAAGGGAGCGGAGCGGGGCAACGCTTGGTTTCACATTACCCCGCAGCTTCCGCTGAATGCCAAGCGGCCGCCGCCAGTGAAGCGAGTGAGGAAACCATGGTACTTTTTTCTCTCTGTGTTTTCCTTCTTTTGGGCCAAACTGTGATTGCCCATAAACAAGTGTAAATTGAGCTGGAAAAGCGGAAAGGCTCCGGCCGCCTCCGATTTCATTCGCATGCAAAAGGTCGAGTGCAAGCCGATTTATTAACAAGACACTGCCAGCGAATGGCCTGGCATTTTGCATTGTGCTCGTAATTACGAAACAACGCAACCGAGAGATACAGATGTATCTACGCCCCATTAGCTCATCCTCCGCCTCCGCCCCCGCCTTTGCAGTTACCTTCCTCATCCTCCTCCATCCCCCTCCTGGACGTGGGCAAGTGTTAATTGAGCTGAACCCAACAGAAATGGGAAATGGGAAAAAGGGAAAAGGAGAAGAAAACTGGGAAAAAAAAGGAAATGCCCAGCGAGCCAAGAGCAGCAGCTGCCAGAGTTCCATTTCGTTGAGATACGTTTTCTCTTTACCTGCAGTCACTTTCTTCGGGCCAGATAGGGTTAGCACCCAGCAACCAGCGCCCAAGGACAACGGACATCGGACATCGGACAATCCATTGATAATGACTGGCGCCAGGTGGTTGTCGGCTCACTTAGACAAATTGATTACTAATTGGTGTGGCAGGTCGGCCGGCAGGAGCAAAGGAAGTTGAAAAGTTGGAAAAACAAAGGAAATGAGTCAAGCGGGCCACTTAAAGTGTTGAATTAAACTTTATTGGATTTAATTACAATTTTACAGAAACTGGAAAGTCGTTTTACAATATATGTATATATATATATATATAACTCTATGTGTGTGGGCGTGTCAGTGTCTGTACATATATAATACGTTGATTTTTGTAACATTTCTTAGTTTGCGGATATACGTAAATGTGTATAGTTCATGCTAAGTACCCCATACAAGTTAGGTATATAATATATATTTAAAAAGATTACTCTCTAAGGTATATTTCGCTTAAAAGTTTAGTTAACAGTTTTCATATCCCCTCCTCTTCATATATGTATAGCTCGTCTACTAAGCTGAAACGCGAGAAACAAACAATCCATCCGGATTTGGATTCGGATTGGGATTAATTGGGAAAAACGCTGGATCGTGGCTTGGATTTTGGTTGGTTGGTTAGCTAGTCGAAGTCGAGGAATAAGTATAAATACGTGATCGGCCCTTGGGGGGCCGCACTTTAGAAGTTCTATTAGGACGAAGATAGGTATAAATTATCTAACAGATATGTGAGTACCAATTATCCAATTACATTTAGCTATAGTAGGTTTTTCGTATAAAGTTTCGTTAGATATCAACAATTTTGGTGTTGCATTAGGCCTAGTTAGGTTTTTGTTTTGGTTGGAAAAGGAAATAAACCGGGCGAACAAAACTAGGCTCGGGGTAAATGCCCTACGAGGCACGTATATATGGATATCCACTCCGATATAAAGATTAATAGTTGTTGTTACGGCTGGTATTATAAATGTTGTTTAGATTTAAGTTTAGTTTTAGTGCCAATTGGCTTAAGGTACTTAAGTTTTCATTGCCTTTTGGCCTCCCCCGCTATCTAAAGACTTTTCCTCATCCATTTTATTTGTTTACTATTCAAAACACTCTCAGGTTGCTTCTACTTTGAGGTTTACAAATGGTGTACGTGTGTGTGTCTGTGTGTCTGTAGAGTGTGTGAGTGTGTGTAAGTGCAAATATTGCCTTTAATTGGATTTAGGTTTCAGCTAACACCCTGTCTAAACAGTTTACTATTCTGTTATAATTTTCGTTAACAAAATTGATTGCAATTCTTTAAGTCAGTTGAGTAGTGAAATCGTAGTTAGTCTTCATTTCGAATCAGTTGATCAGATTTATACATAGTTAAGTTAAGAGCAAAATGCAATCAAAGTAGTTCGTAGAGTAATAATAGTGCGAATTAAGTATAATAGTTCGTAGTTAAATAGTTAACAATGTGATAGATCTCAAATCTCCATATCAAATCTCAATCTCAACCCTCGCCCTCTCAGGATGAGTCCTTCCATCATCAAAATCAATCATCTTCAACTCGGCTGCTGCGTTCCTGATTGTGACAAACATTCGTCGAGTAAAAATCAACTCACAGCCCATTTGCACATCGCTACGCGCAGATCTCACACTCTCGGATTCGCACTTGAACTTTGCACTTTTGCACTTGGGTTTTGTGAGTTTTCTTGTGGTTTCTTAGTTTTACTTGCTTCTTTAAGGGCTGCACATACGAGTACTATATGCTGGAGGTAAGTGTTCGATTTTGTGTACGAGTACTTGTATTTACATTCAACTCGTCCAACAAATCCATCGACTGTGTTTGCTAATTCGAACTTGCACGCTTTGTTAAAAGTGTTTGCATTGAGTTTAATCGGTATCAAGTATCAAGTATCAAGTATCAGTATCAGTATCGGCTCGATGCTATATCATATATTTATTGTATATTCTTGTAAGTATATATGTTCTTGTTGGTATGTTATGAAAGCTAACAATGTGGACGGACAAAAATAATTTACAAAAATTCATTTATTGTTACATTTAGTTTAAAAACTCTTCTCTCTTGGATGCTTGTTGGATTTTTGTTTTGCTTTCTGTTATTTTGGCTGTGTCTTCAAGCAGTTTAGGTTGACTGGCGCGATCAGTCAGAAGATCAGAGGATCGTAAGATCAGAAGATCCGAAAAATGCAGGCTGAACTCCAAAAAGCAGATCTTGGGAAGATTCGTTCTGGCTTTTGGCTGATTGATCCTATATTCTTTTTTGTTTTATTTTGTTTTTTTTTTTGGGCTTAATCCATTTAAAGATGTGGAAAGGCTTTTTGATTTCTTCTATCGCTTTAGCTAGGCTTAATCTAGGTAGTCCGATAGGTTTACACTTAGTACACGTAAATAGCAGTATAGTAAGTACTTGCGTTAGGGAAATTAGAATAGAGTTTGTTTTGTTTGGAACATGATATATATATGCTTGTAGATTGTAGACTGGTAGCTGCTGTGCACTCCCCACGAATCTGATTTTAGAAATCAACAACAACGTTTTGGACTTTAAGTGGAGTCTTATGGCTTAAACCTAGTTATAGAGCAGTTAGCAACTAGTTCAGATTAGGATCGAGGATAATGCTTTGGATTTTCTATTTTGTTTTTATGCTTTTCTTCATTTTCTTTGCAATTTTGTATTTGCTTAAGAGACAAGCCTAGGCGCATCGCAGAGCTTGGGGTAATAATACGTTAAAATAGACTAGAATTTAGTTAGTTATCGTCGAGTTGGGCAATATCTATATACAAATATAACTATGTAGAGGCATACACATGCGTAATATTGGTTTAAATCGTATGTATATATATTATATGTATAGGTATATTTTTTTGCACGCTACGTTATTTTCACTACAATTGGAGTTAAAAAGTTCTTGTTTTCAAAGGCTTCGGTAATAAGTTCTTTCGAGTTGACAAATGGAAAAATTACGTTCTCATCTTCTCCCTGGAGTCCGATCTTCAGTTAAGTTTAAGTAATACCTTAAAAAGTCCACTAACCTAAGCTACGGTACGTTCCCTTCGAAAAGAATTCGAATGTGTGTGTGTGGTTTTCTAGGCGTAGTTTCGTAAAATTCGTTAGCGAAATGAATCGAAAGTGCAGGTAGTATGTTAGCTACTACAGTAATTCAATATTCAGAGGTGTGTAGTGTGTGTGTGGCTAGAGAGTTTTTGAAACAAAGTTTCGCTACAGATGTGCTTGGGATTGTTGTTGTTCCAAATCGGAACAAATACGAAAGTAGAAAGTTTCACTCGGTTTGTTTAAAGCTATTCATAAATTCTTATGGAACAGTGCAGCGCGTTCCTAATGTTAAAACTTCACTCAGTTGACCCTCACTGATTGGATTGCATTTGATGTAGATTGTTGTTGATGTTCGCACTGGTACTGCCACTGCTCGAAGCAGTAATGCTGCAAATGCAAATATATGTAATACAATATAGTATGTTCAAAGGGGTTAGCCAATGACTTACCTATTTTCTTGACACACCAACATTTCCGGCTGCCCTTGAAACTGCAAGTTTTGAAGGTATTCCGCCCTGCGTTGGTGCACCAGCTTCTCTTTTTCGGCTCGCTCTTTCTGTAGTCTGTCAAAGTTAACAAACAAAGTATTAGAACCCTTGCAAAAGATCAAGTAAAATCAAGCAGAGACACTTAAAAATAAACCGAAGAAATAAAACCAGCTTAAAAACGAAACTGCAAACCATAAAAGGCCTTACCAAAGTCGTCAAATTGCCATCCCAAATGCTTGCGTGCAATTACACATTTCCCATGAGTTAGCTTATGTTAGTTAGCCTTAGCCTAGTTAATCGTCAAATCAATTCGTTCAGTTACACTTACTTGATGCGTGATTGTCTCATGAACTGCTGGATCTTTCTGGCAGCTTGGTTTTGGGTGGACTGTGAGTAGGTTCTCCTGGAAATACAAATAAAACACATTCAATTTAAATGGTTATAACAATTACTAGTCCTATTCTATTTTCTTATTTATTTTCTGTCATTTATCATCCATATATTTACTCATAATTTGTATACTTTTCCGGTTCTTCTATTATAAGTATACCCTAAATCAGTGAAGAGCACAGATTTTAACTTGGGCCGGCATGCTTTTGGCCAAAAGAGCCAAGGGCTGCCCATGGCTGCCCTAAATAATCACTCAGTAGGTGCGAAATCATGGGAAAATAAAAAAAAAAACCATCTTCAAAAGCAACCTCTAATCTTTTAGTATTCTTTTGAAATTACTAAGGGTCTGTTTCCGTAAACTTTTGAATGTTTCGCAAGTACTCACTTCAAAGGACCCGAGGGACTGGTTTCCTTAGGCGTGCTCGGCTGCGATCCCATCTCGTGCTGCTGCTGCTGATCCTGCTTGTAGTGATCGTAGAAGCTGGAGAGGCACTGCGAGTTGCTGCTGACGCTGCCATGCTCACTGCCCCCGCCCATGCCCAGACCCTGGCCGCTCTTCTTGAAGCGCTTGTTCCGCCGATAGGAGCGGTAGCCGTGCTGGATGACCAGGGCGGCGTTCGTCATCTGTCGGTAGTAGGCGTACTGCTTGTACCGCCGATAGTAGTTCTGGATTACGATGGCTGCGGTGCGCTCCTTGTTCTGCTCCTCGAGCTTCTGGCGGCCCTTGTAGGAGCGGTACGCCTTCTGGATGCACTTGGCCGCCTCGTAGAGCTCGCGCTGCTCCGTGTCCGTCAGCGTCAGCTTGGAGAAGTCCGCCTCGAAGGGGTACTGGGCAATGCTGGAGGCATGCAGGAACTCCGTGAGCTGCTTTGTAGACGGCGGCGGACTCGGGGAGCTGACCGAGGGGTCTGTGCCCAGGATGGAGTAGCTGGCTGGCGACTGCAGCGGCCCCGAGCTGGCCGGACTTAGGCTGGAGCAGGGCGTGCTGACGTCGTGATAGCGGTAGCTGTGGTCATGGAAGTCGAAGCTAAAGTCGCTGTCGAAGTGGGTGTTTGGCAGGGAGTCCAGCAGCGGATCCATAAAACTGTCCGTCAGCGCCGAGGACTCTGAGGTCAGGGGCTCGGTCAGAGGACTGCCCAGCACCATCATTTCATCGGCCTCGTTCTGTGGTAATTTTATAATCAATTAGTTTTGACACCGTGGTTTTTGAATGCCCCAATGGCTCACCTTAATGCGCTCTGGCATAGCTGCGATTATGTGCTCTGCCAAGGTGAGCACCTTGGCATCCGAGTCCCCTGAAATGACGCCAAACAAGTTGATAAATATGTCTTGGAGGCACAAACTTGCAGACAAATACATGACAAACAAGGCTACATAATTGAGTAGTAGGACACTTTACAGTTGAGTATATTTGTAGGTTGTTACTTCAAGCTCAAATTGAAACTGAATTGAGCTCGATTTAACAGTCACTATGTGTTTGATCGCGATGAAACCGCAGTGTTTGTATTATACACCGACAAGCGTTTGAGTGTGGGTCTAGCTATTTACAAAGTCCTTTGTCTTTTCATATTATTTACAACGATCGGTTCGTGGTTAGTTATGCGGCGAGTGTTGGTTAGTTTGAAATTAGTACAGGTATTTGGTTAAATGTAGACATCGATAAAAGCGCTCGCTTGGGGCGCCAAACAACCAGCAATCAATATTAAACATAACGAACGTTTACTTTGGTTAAACTAGCATCCCAAAAACCACCCAAAATCCAAAACCCAAAACCCCACCACCCCCAACCACATACAACAACAAACAGCAATAGCAACAACATCAACATTAACAACATCGATAGCCAGCCCCAAAGGGGTTGTTAGTAATAGTAGTAGTAGAACTTGTACGAATGTATGGTTTTTTTGTTTGTTTTTTTAGCTACAGGTAACGATTACTGGTTTACAGTTTACGGTTTAGAGGTTCTGCCACCAATCACTGACCTACAACGGCTTCGGGCAGCACCAAGTCATTGCCAATGGTCACATCGGTGGCGCTCGTCGAGTTGTCATCGCAATCGATGTCTTTGTCGTGCACGGGACTCGATTCGCCCGTGGATACCACCTCGCCTAGGTTCGAAATTTACCAAGAAAATTTGAGCACATTGCCGGTATGCTAATAGAAATGGGTGCACTGCAGCCACAGGCTGATACCCAGACTTACAGAGAGCAAAGTCCATTTTGCGCAGCGGCGACAGCAGGCAGTTGGTCCCGGTCAACGAGTCCAGCGGCGAGTCCACTCCCAGCGCGTAATTGTCATGGCTCTCAAAGTTACTAAACCAAACGTAATTACGTGAATTAAACGCCCTTAAGTGGATGTAAATGAGTGTTTACCTGTGCAGCCTGGTCAGGGATTTGCCCGACTTGGTGCGTATGTCCATGTTGATGCCACTGTCGATGGAGGAGCGCTTGGAGTAGCGACTGCCATTGTTGGGCGGGCTCTGGTTGCTGTAGATTACCAACATTGCATTAACAACACTTCAAGATAAGAGGCTGAATCAAAAGACCCACCTGTGCACAGCCACGGGCCTTAGGAAGACCCCATCGTGCTTGCGCTGCAGCTCCAGATCGAAGCCGCTGAAACCCACTGGCTCATCCACCGAGGCCTCCACATCAGCGTTGCCCATGTTCATGGAGAGATTGGCCAAACCACCGCGCAACGGCGTCTTGCGGCAGCGCTCCTTCTCCAGGCGATACATCTGCGCCAGCAGGTGCTTGTGCCCCCGCATGCTGGCCAGGTCCAGCGGCGTCTGCTGGCTCTGCGTCTTGATTTTCAGGGCATTGTGGTTCCACTTGTACAGCAGCAGCGAGCACTCCACATGCCCCCGGACACAGGCCCAGGCGAGCGGTGTGAAGCCGTAGACGTCCTGACTGAGGGCATCCAGCTCCGTTTCCAGTATGATATGTGGATTCTCCGCTCGCCAGTTGAGCATGGCCCCCACCAGCTTGGCGTAACCCAGGGCGGCGGCCAAGTGGAGCAGGGTCATCCCGCGCAGGCCGACCGACCAGGAGGCCCCGGCGCTGGGCAAGCTCCAGGCGTGCTTAGTCAGTTTGTGGCAATAGGCCACCAGCTTCTCCTCAAAATTGGGCTCCAAATACAGAGCAGTGTGATCGATCTGAGGGGAAACAAAAAAGAACATCAGACTATAGAAATAAGTAGCCACAAGGACCACTCACCGTCAGCTCCTGCTCGGTCTTCACCTGCAGCTTCTCGTCTATCGTGGACAGGCGATTGAGCAGCGTGAACTTGTAGAGGCAATCGTTGGAACTGCTGGCATCGAACGGCGCGTCCGCCAGCAGGGACAGCTTGTACTCAAACATCACCGAGTTCGAGACCAAGAAGCCGCCGCAGGCCACCTGCAGGGTCACAAATCCGGCCTCGTGGGCGGGGCAATAGCACCGCAGGACACCCTCCTGCACCAGCTGCGTGGGCACGGGCTGGGCATCAAAGAGCACCGTGTAAGCGCCGCCATGACTGCTCGTCCAGGGGCCGGCCACGAGGACCTTAACACCGCCCTCTGTGTACGACCATTCGGGACTAAAATCGCAAATGTTCAGCACCTTGCGGGGCTGTTGCTGCTGGTGCGTGGGTGTGGCCTCCCCCAAATAGGATCCCTGCTCCAGGGCCGTGTTATTCAGCGCCTGCTTGTCATCCAGGTCCAGTTCGGGGAACTCCACGAGCATGTCGAAAGCATCCAAGTTGGCGAAGACATCCTCCGTCTCGTCCTCCTCGACCTCTGTGGTGGAGTCAGTGTGTTTCTCCGCTTCCTGCTGATTGTTCTTGTTGCCTTTGCTGTGGCATGCACTCGATGCTGTTGCAGTGGCTGCTGCGACCGCTCCGCCCGTTTCCACCGTCCTGCCTGGCATATTCGCTATGAGGGTCCGCTGAATGTCCTCGTGGGATAGGTCCAGTGTCTCATTGAAGAAGCTCAGCGTCTCGGCCGGCGGCTCCTCCTCGCCGCTGCTGCTGCCGCTGTGGCTGCTGCTGTTGCTGTGGCTGCTGTCGCTAATTTGGCTGCTGTTATCACTGGAAGCACTGAAGGTTGCACAACCATTTTGGTTCAGGGTCTGAGGCTGACTCCTGTTGAGGGCCTGGGGATCTGCGGCCTGATTGTTGATGTTGCTGCTGCTGCTGCTGCCCACATTCTGCTGTGGAATAAGTTTTAGAATTTAATCAGCATAAATACAACGATTATGACGGACAATTTTGCGGTTTTTGCGACGGCACTCACCTCAGACAGCGCATTGGCGCTCATTAAATTATCACAAGTTGCTGCCGTCGAAGTCGTTGTTGTAATTTGCTGTTGCTGTTGCTGCTGCTGCTGCTGCTGATTGCCATCGATAATCGATTGTAAGGAACTCGAAGTGGACGAAGTGCCCGATGTGGATGTGGAGGAGGTTGCCGTTGCGGTGGCCGAGCCTGAGGCGGAGGCGTTGCAATGGCTATTGCCAGCGGAAGACGTTGCTACTGGGGGCTGGCTATTGCTGCGATGCTCGGGCGACATGCACATTGCCTCCACCGGGGGCTGCGGCTGGTTTTGGGGTTGCAGTTGGGGTTGCTGTTGCTGTTGCTGGAGGGGCGGGGGCTGACCACTGCTACTTGGGGTGGCCGTTGTCTGATGCAATTTATAATAATGCTGCTGCTGCTGCTGTTGCTGCTGGTTACTATTGCTGCTGGAAGCATTGAGTTGCTGCTGTTGATTGTACATAAAGTTATTGTTGCCGGTGTCGTTATTATTTACGGCATTTAATTCGATGTTTGTTTGAGCTGCTAATTGCTTGCTGCCATTGCCGCTGCTGCTGCTGCTGCTGTTGTTGTTGCTGCTGCTACTGCCGGAGTTTGTGATTTTGTTTGCGGTCATGTGGCTTTGGGTTTCAATTAGTTCCGTGTCCATTACATTCGAGGCGACTGCCGCTGCTGCGGCTGCTGCTACTGCCGCAGGATCTCTGCCTGTGGCCGTGATTGTTGTATTGGCAATTTGCAGTCTGTGCTGCTGATTGAGATGCACTGAATTCTGACTCTGGCTGGCTACAAATCTCTGCAGGCTCAGGTGTTGCTGCTGTTGTTGGTGCTGTTGCTGTTGCTGGTGGTACTGCTGCTGCTGCTGTTGCTGCTGCAGGACCAGATTACTCCTTGCAGCCAACATTTGACTGGCCCCCCGATATTGCTGCTGCTGCTGCGGATAGCCGCCTTCCTGCTGCTGCTGCTGTTGCTGTTGCGGCGGAATGATCTGGAACTTGATGGCCGACTCCTGCGGCAACTGTTGCGTGGCATTGTGGAACTGTCCGTGCGGGTTCTCGAGATGCTGCCGCGGTCGCTCCGCCCAGCGGGAGTACAACTTGCTGGCCACCACCACGTTGGGTGCGTTGCCGCCAAAGCCCTCGCCCAGTCGCTTCTCCTGCACCGAGGACTTGAGCATCGCGCCAGTGCGTCGCATCACGGGATGCGAGCAAGTCTTGCCATCCGCACAGCCTGCATCCCCGCACCCGCAGTCCAGCTGCTTCACCAGAGCCGCCTGTCGGGACAACCTTTGCTTCTCCATCAGCTGGCACACAATCGACTCCACGGTCTCCGCCGTCTGTGCCAAAATTATTAACAAATCAAAAGAGTTTAACTATCTAAGGTAGCAGGGACTTGGTTAATTACTCACCGATATTTCTATGTCATTGCCGGAGTCCGAGTCATCGTCCGAATTGACTGTGGAGACTAAAAACATAGGCATTTTCCATTCAGTAAAACCCAATGAAATGTTATATTTTATGGAGTTACGAAAAGGGAATTCAATAGAATTCCAAGTTTTGTCAAGGTTATATATTCAATTGAAATATTTATAAAACCAAATACCTAACAGAAGTTATAACAAAAGAGCTTTAAACATGTTTCTTGTTTTCAGTTTCTATAATACTTAAAATATATGCAAGATTGTTGTTAGTTTACGATTGATAAACCCCATATGTTAATCCGAATGACCATTGTGGTTCTTAGCGATATAAACCAACATAAGAACTTAGAAGTTTTTATGTATTATTGGGATAAAACAAAAACTTACGCATCGGCTTCAGCTGGCTGACCAGCTCCTCCTTGGTCCACTCCTTCTTGTCGCCCCAAAGCGTGATGCTGGGCGCTATCACGGCCATTTTATTATCGTCCGGATACGGCACATTCAGGTAATGCACCAGAACAATGTCCGGATTCTGTTCCCGAACGAATAGAACATTAACCCCGATTAGTAAAAACATGGGAGAGACGAAGGCTATCCCGGTTCATCTTACCTGCAGCAGCCAGTAACATCTGCGATGAAATGTGGGCAATATGGCCGAGTGTACGTAACAACCATAGATGCACTGAAAGAGGGAGCACGGGCAAGGGGGTTGGTGATGGGGGTTACAAATCGAAGAAAATTCAATTTATCAAGCCGGCAAGACAAACAAAAGCATAAAATCGGGAACAAAAACTATTCGAGGGCTCGGGCACGCAGTTTGCCTCCCGCCGCGAGCGAATCCATTTAATTGGAAAACATAAAAACCGGGGAGCTATCAGTGGAGCTCAAATTAAATTACCAACCACCCACGCCGGGGGGCGCCACTTGGGGCATCGGTAAGTGCCAAAAATCAGGACTCCACACACTCAAACCTGCGGATCTCCAGCGGAAACGGAAGGGCTAAGGAAAAGGGTTTCCCTGACTTGTAAAACATTTCGCTGCGCATTTTTCTTTCTTCGAGACTTTTTTGTTTGCTCGAAGTTGAGTTCCTTGGTGTACTATTTATCGTATTTTTTGGGGAATTTTTTCTGTAGCCCGCTGATAAATTTGTTGGCTCTCGTTGGTCGCGATATGCCGCTGACTTCTTCTGTTTAGCTCTGACATTTTATTTTCGTTTTGGGCGGTCTATCTCGGCGCTTCGGGCCCAGTTATCATGTAAGAAGACGGCACCCCGCCAGCAACTGCCAACTGCATAAATCTTAGCGCCGGCCACGTTACTTGCGATTGTATTAAAATAAAAATTAAAACAAGAACAAACGGAGGAAAAAATTGGCGTGAAATTGCCAAATGTTTTTATGTTTCTGTAATGGCAGGGGGAGGGAGGGCTGCACAGACGGGCAGAAGGTCTTCAGACATTATAAATAAGCTTAACCCTTGGCAAGGCTTATTTCATTAGCAGGAAAGCGGCGACGTTGCACACATCCTTGAGCAAACACTTTGGCCCGAAGGACTCTAGGGGAGGACACCGTTAGTTTCTGTCTACTTCCGGCGGGAAATCATAACTCACTCAAGAAGAACGCCCCATACGGTCAAGAAAAAATTACGAAAAGAAACGGAGCACCCCAAGGAAGTCATTCGATTTGAAGCCACTTTTCCTGTTGGCCCTTTTTGACAAATGATGCCATTGTAATGGCTGGAGAGCGATTTAAGCTAATTGCCTAATTGTGCGCTTCAAAAAGGGGTTCGGGCTGGTAAAAAATGGAAACTTACCTCCGTGCCTTGTACTTTCAGTTTCATGTGATCCTCCCGCGTTGTCTTGCCGTCCTTGCGCTTTTTCCAGCAGTAGCCGTCGCGTCGGTAGCGCACCTTCTTCCTCGAGTACAGCAACAGGGAACCACTCTTGGGTCTGAAATGGAAAATATTACCAAGGAAAGTTCAATACAAAGGAAACGTAATAAGAACTTTTAGATGTTTATCAAATAAGCCTTAAGATGGATGCTTATTTGCAGATTAGACTGCTCTTAAATATAAATGAACAAGTGAAACGATTTAAGTCGAGTGTCTCGAGTTTAAATACTTGGGTCTTGTGGGCGCTACTCATTTTTCCATTTACGCGGACGTAAGTGGGCGTATCCGGCTGATTTTCGCAACACAGATAGATATTGTCTCTAAAAATATGATATCCGAATTCAGTGTCTCTAGAGTTAAAGTTGTGAACGCTACAGAATTTCGCGATTTGCGGGGCCGCGGGGGGTGGTAGTCAGTTTGTTAAATAATCTCCTGCTGAACGGATATCACTTAATTCTGAATATGCAGTTATTTTTCCTGTATTTGTTATAGTCTCCAAGATCTAGGCGTTCATACGAACAGGCGGACATGGCTACATACATTCCATGTTACATAGATTCGCACGAAAACTTGTCAAAAACCAGGTATATTTACCAAGAACTATCCAGATTATTTTACTCTTAGTATAAGTCTAAATATAGAATTTCAAGAATCCTCTTATCCAAACTCGTAAATCCGATTTAATTGTTATGACTCACCTGGTTCGAACCTCCTTGGATTGCCATTCGCCGTGTTTATCGAAGCTGATAAGAATCGCCGCGATTTCCTGGAAGACATAAACAAAGCCCATATTAGACGCATACCTAAATGTATTTGCATAGCAAGTACATTGTGATACTGAGATAACAAACGACCTTCGCCGACGACGAGGCAGTCTTATCAGGGCGGCTGCGGCACGGGGATAAATTATTTCGCAAGCTCTAATATTTCGGACCGCCAACTTGGCTAACTGACCTTAACTAACGTGCTAACAATTTCCGGACTTAATGGGCTGCCCAGTCACGGAACTCGCGGCATTTCCTTTCGCCCAAAAACGGCCGGCGGTGGGGAAAGGATTTCTGCGCCATAAAACAAAGGAAAACATTTTAGAAATTTCATTTGACCGCAAAGCGGACACTGCCACAGGATGTCACAGGATGCCACGGGGCTTTGGCTGGAGCGAGGAGGGGCGCCCGTGTGTTAACCACAATTTACAGGTGTCGCCGGCAGTTGACACTTAACCAGGCTGGAGGCCACCAAAGACGCCACGACAACGCATCCCGAGTGCAATTTGTGTGCATATTTGAAATGCCCTGCCGCCCGGGCAGTCACCAAGAAATTGGATGAAAAAAAAAACACAAAAACACATACGGTAGAGCATATTCAAATGCAAATCACACAACAGTCTGTCAGCGAAAGTTAAGAGGGATTTTTGGCCATTTTAGAAATTTCATTGCATGTTTTGCCGATAAAGTTATCAATTTGTTTGCTTCCTTGGCGCTGCATGAATAATGCAAAGTGGCCATCCATCCACTCGCCCGGCATCCTCAGCTGTGCAGCCGCCCAGCCGCCCAGGATTTTCCGGCCGGGACAGGATCGGGATATCGCAGCAGCATTTGCGAGTGTCATAAAAATTGTATGCACACTCGCACAGCAAAACATATCCTAGAGACGGAGAGACGCAGGGGAGTGGCGCCCGGGGTGAGCAAATCACAGGCGCGTGTTTGTCAAGTGGCGAACGTTTGCATTTTGCCAAAATTGGCCCTGACTTGGCCCTTTTCGCTGTGCATATATGGCATATGGCACAAGACATATGGAATGATAGAAGCATATATAGATGGATGGCTTATTTTGCTTATTTATGCATGGCTCGAGCCGAGCATCGAACCCCGAACTCCTTCCGCGCTTTATGATGAATTCCGGGCACATACTCCGAAGGGCGAGGCATTAAAAATTAATGCCTACCTCAGCGTATTTCCCTCTATTTCCTCCCAGATATGGCTGGGCGTGGCCGGGCGGCTCTAGTCAAATGTGCTTCAACACTTTCACTCAATCGGTTCGGCAGCGATGCATCAATCACGACTCCCCAGCAGGAGGGGAACATTTGAATACAATCTCCCAAGGAGCTTTAGTCAAATAACTTCACCAAGTTTGGCTAGGAGGCAAGTTTGGACCTGCAGCGAGTGCTTGGGAGAGGACCAATTTAAGCCTGGCCACTTAATCATTTCCAGGCAAGTGCTCCCTTTTGGGTGACCAACGCAGAACGGTTGCCGGCCCTGGGTCAACCCAGAAAACGAATGGGGCGCAAAAAATAAACATAAAATTGCGACTCATTATCAATTTAACTTTTTGATTTTTAAGCTGCGCCTTTTGCAACCACATACGGTTGGTTGCCTGGATGCGCTCGGTGGCCCCCTTGTTGCTATTATTTTGCAGTTGCTTTATGAGCGGGCCTTATTCCGCCCGTCCTGTTGGTCCTGTTGGTCCTGTGACCCGCCGGCTGCCCCCAGGCCAGGGCCAGAACCCTGCTTAAATGCCAAATTAAAACCGTGTGGTTTAAGCGACAGTCCGAGCCTCGAGTGGGGTACTTTTTCTGGCCCGTTTTTCCTGTAAGCAGACTAAAATAAGCGTGCGTAATTTTATTTATGCCCCGTACACGGCCACATTTTGTAATTTTGCATGCTGGGGCAGGATGCCGAGTTGGCGTCGGCCATGTCCAGGGCTCTTGGCCTTTGGCTCGCAAACTTTATTTTAATCAGCTACGAAATGCCCTCACTCCGGCGTATTTTGTTTCATCCGTTGGAAAGTATTAAAATTGAAAGCACCAATCACAAAATGTATTTATAGGATATCCAAATCCAGCTTTTAATTTACATGTCCCTAGGTAACTTTATTGCAAAAGTGTGCAAAAAGCTGTTTCCGCTTGAACTTTGCAACTCTCCAAATGAATATTTGCGGTTGCGCTTAATTCGCAAGTAAAACAACGGGACAGTCTCATTGCAAGGAATTGTCTCCCAGTTTTTTTTCTCATTTGCAGTTCGCGAAAACTTTTATTGCAATCGGAACCCAAAACAAGCGGAAGCAACTTTTGGCGACGCGTGGTCAGGTTTTCGCGAAACTTCCAGGCCAGATGCTCCAGACCAGGTCCAGCCTCTTTTTACAAGCGCCTCCATTATAGTTTGTGTCGCAATAAAAACGTCGCGAAGCGTTTCCTAATAGACCGGCCCCATCTCATTAATCTGCATACAGGAGAACGCCCGCCCGGCCAGTATGTGGCCAAAAAAAAAGGTTAAGGAAGGAAAAGCCGTCGTCGAAGGCTGTCAAAGTGTCTTGGTCCGCGAATGGCAGGCTCATCCGCTTGTCAACTGTCCAAGAGGCCGCGTCCTGGCTCCTTTGTGGGACCTTCAACCGACCCCTTGGCTTTCACTTGGCCGCCCCGTTTCGACAATTTTATGTGCAATCAAATGCAAATAGAAACACAAACACAAACACGGGCAGTCAAGGCAAACATTGGCGAGGGGCGACCAGAAGCAGAACCAGAACTTAGAACTAAAACTGACCTCATTTGTATTCCAGCGATGACGTTGTGATGGAAAACTGTCGGCTCTTGGCAGGCTCTCCAAATTGTCGGGCAGCTTGATGGGTTCGCCATCTGTAAAATCGGTAAACAGCAAAAAGGTTAGGACTCAGGAGGTTGGCAAAGGCGGCTGGATGGACGCTTTCAGTGCACTGAAAGCGCAAGTCGAGACTCAACTCGACTCGTTCCGACTCTTTATAAATCAATTTTGCATATCTCCTGCTAAGGCGGCGGCCCACCGCCCGACACCCAACAGGTGCAACTGTCGGACATTCATAAATGCGACAAAAATGTAAATCAGTTTAGAGCCATGATTTATAGTTGGGGCACAAAAAACAGGCAGCTGAAATGGAGAAGCCACCCGGTAAAGAAATCCTATAATGTCAACATTTATAAACGAGTTTTGCATTTCGTACATTTATCAAATCGCAAGAGCTGCCCCAGCTGCCATCGGATGGCAGAATGCGTGGCAAACTTTTGCGATTTTGAGTCATTGAATAATTACCCACACTTAATGGAGCTTGCAACGTAAATCGAACCAACTTTCGGTTTATTAAAATGCCACGCAACTTGGGCTTTTGGCCGGGTAAATAAACTTTGCGGCCAAACTGTAATTTAGCAAAATGTGTAATAAAAGCGGACACATCTACGCGACATCTCGCCGCCCCGACCACTAGACCCCGTCGTACCGTCGTATATCAAAGAGCCAATAGGTTGCACTCGAAGAGCCATAAAAAGTATTTGTACACAATTTATATAAAGTGCTTCGAGCGGAGCCGAGCGCAGCGACTCTGCCCGCCCGTTCGGGCCGCGTAACCAAAATGTGTTGCCAAATTGCAAATGCCAGACGATGGCCTCTGCCGCGAGGGGGGGAATGGGTACACAGGAAGGGGTGCAACCCCGGGACAGACAGTGCGTGGGGTGGTTGCTGTGGGTCCCCCTGGCGAGGTGAGCACATACTTTCCAGCAATGATATATCTTCTATGATCGCACAACAACTAAATATTGCAGGGATTGGGGTTATAAATATGCTAAACCGCATTTAAATTGAGTATAAGCAAGGGTTTTACCACTTTGATTCAAGTGAAAAGCTCGGAATTAGACTTAAAAGTTTGCCGAGATGGATATGTTGCACGCACTCCTCTCTAAGCTTTCGAGATTGTCCCCCCTGATGACGTTGATGTAGTTGCTTTTTCAGGGCGTTGTTGTCCTGGCAGTTGGAGTTGTTTATGCGTTTTTTATATGGCCCAGGTCTTGGCAAAAGAACACCAAAGGCAACTGAATTGGCGACAAATTGTTTGCTTTGATCGCACTCCTCAGTTTTACGGGAAAACTAATTTGTCATCGTGCTTGCCTTGAGCGGCGCAGCTCACTTACTCCCAAGTAAGGTTGCAGCCCAAGTGAGGGAAATGCTGAAGCGATAATTGTCAAAAATGTCGAAACAATCGGACCACCTTGCCCCCCCAGACCCGGGCCCTGGCACCTACCTATTTATAATGCAGTTGCTGCCATTGTTGTCAAAAGTGAGAGCAGGGCGGGGGGCAAAGGAATAACTCTGTTTGATTAATACAAATAAAAAGTTTTTTTAACTGCTCTCTGCATATTTCATGGCGAAGAGCTTCAAAAACTGACGTTGCCCGCCATCATAATAGACTGCCCTGGGTGGGAAAACCAGTCACACAGCAGCCGCGACTGCCAAAAAATGGAAAAAACGAGAAGTGGCGGTGGAAGTGGCAGTGGTAGTGGCAGTGATTGTGGTCGTGGCAGCCGCAGGTGAGGGAATCCACGGAGCGAAGAGTTGAAGAGACCTCGGGTCCCATGTCGCCAATGTCGATGGCGACGTCAACGTGGCCGAAGTTTTTGGCTCTTTGGCTCTAGGTGGGGCTTCTTTTTTCTGCCCAACATTGTTTCGAGCGGCGGGAAAAACTTTAACAGGTGAGGTGGCAGGCGGCAGGCAGCAGGCAGCGCGATAATTTCATCCGCGGCTTAATTGTGACAAATGCGCTTTGGTTACACAAGATTTTCTCGTAATTTGGCTGAGAATTTAAGGAGCAGCCCCATGGGGGGGCTCCGCCGCTGCCCCGGAGATGGGATGACCATGTCCCGCGGATTGACACGGCAAATAGCACAAAAGAGTTGGTATAAATAATAAATTTCCGTTTTATGATTTCGTGTAAAAGCCTGTCCAGGTGGACCGCACTGCCTGGCCGACAGAGAGGAGCTGCCAATTTGTGCTGCCTGCCAAATTGTGGCTAATAAATATCTCACCAAAAAGTGCCGGCAAGGAGGGGAGGCTGGTGCTGGTCCTGATGCTGGTAGGCAGGCCCAGTAGTCGGGCCCTATACTCGTAAAACATACAAAAGAAAAATGTTTTGCACTTTCGTGACCGTCGCCGAAAAGTCAGCGAGTGTGAAATTACTTTTGTTAAGAGTCAGACACACACACTTGCCACAATTAAAAGCCATTAAAGTGTCTAGCAAATGGCTAAAACAAAACAGAGCCCGCTAGAAGAAGAGCTGGCCACGCAATGCTTTATCGCAGATACTCCGTATATAGAATGATATGCGTATATGAAAGAAATGGGGAAATAAATATGGCTGTGGATGGATCTTTGAGATAGCAACACACAGTGACGTCTTCGAGCGGAAAGAGGGCCAAGACCCACAATAAATAGAGATAGTGGCGCTGGGAGGAGGAGGCCAGAACAGACGTCATGGTTAAAGCCAACAATCAGGGCGGGAGACAAAGTAAAAGTTGTTCAAGATAATGATGGTAAATATGTGTTTATGCGAAAACTGGGCATGGTATCGTCGAGGAAGGGGATCGCATGGATGTAAACTAACCAAACTGTTATACAATTGAATTTTGAGTCGAAAGCTTTGCCCGCGAAGATTTACGACCCCTCACTGAGCAGCTCCTCCATAACTGACAGATGTGCGGATGATTTATAATGCAAGCAAACTAAAAACCAAAAACCAACAAACAAACACACACTGCTCCGCCACACGTTGCGGTTGATAAAAATCACATTTTGGCAAAGGCAAGGCAAAGTCACCCATTTCCCAGTACATTTCCCCATGTTCACTCCACTCCCGTGCTGCATTTCTCCTCGCTGTGTAGCTGTGGCATTGCAAGGAAACATTTCTCATCCAGTTTTGCATATTTCGTCGCTCGGCAAGAACAGCAATTAAAAGACACATAACAGCAAATATGCATGTCAGGCGCGACGGGGCCAGGCAATAATTAGCCCAAAAGCAGCAGCGGCAAAATGCAATTTCACCTCAAATGAGGAATATTTGCAAAAGTCATAGGAAACGGCAGGAACACAGCACGGCGCACGGCGCACAGTGGCGATTAACATAAAAATGCAACAAATGGGGCCAAAAGCGGGGTGGCAGCCGACCGAAAGTCATAAAAGTCCTATTAATGAATGAAATCTAAACAGAAAATAGGAAAAACAACGAGAACAAACGCAAGAGCCCAAACAAAAGTTTTTGCAAAAATGTTATAAATTATTTACAAGTTATGGCTGGGTCACAGGGGTTCGGTCTGTTCGACTCACTTGATAAAAAGGGGAAAAGGGGCCTAGCATTGTCTTTCGACGTCTTTTGTGTCTACGGGCAATGCAATTACGTGCGGATTGTTTCTGGTTTTGCCAAGTTTACTTTGGATTTAAATAAACAAAAAAACATAAATTGATATACTTTTCTCACAAATTTTAGGCGGGCAACTAACCAAATTTAAAATAATCTAATTTAAGGGAAATTTTCCTGAAGATTACTTCCCGGTTCTATAAAGCAAATATTCCCAAACCAACGAGTCAGAGCCACAAACAAGTAGAAACGCTGTAGCCGCGATTTCTCGACAACGAGATACCCTGTACTTCTTTTCACTGGCAATGACACCGAGAAGAGATGGTGACTATTTTGGCCGTATCTTGATTATTTATTGGCCGATCTTGCTAAAACTTGCCACATAACTAGATATTACAATTTCTAGTTGTACGATAAAGGATTGTACTCTTGGTCCTAACATTTTGAAAATAATACACATAGGTATATCAAACCTAAAGAAAAAAGAAATACGTCTCTAGCTCTCACCATCTCGAAGATCGACTCGACTATAATGTAAGTATGATCAAGAATTATATACTTCATATGGTCGGAAACGCTAACTTAATATACCATTTGCCCCTTAAGGTAGATGGTATAAAAAGAATGAATTTAAATCCCTTTTCGGGGGGTATCGTGAAGAGGTAAATCGAAAAGGTGACTCCTTATTTGAATGTCTGCGTTTGTTGGCAAAAGGACAACAAGGATAAAGGGGAGCCCAGTCAGTTAAGCTGCCTGCAAATTATATTAATACCGGGTCTCCTCATATCACATGTATTTTTTCCCCGGATTCACTCTATTTTTTCTTCGCTTGCATGCAAAGCCTGTATAAGTTTCGCCGAAAATGTGCCTGCTTGCCGTTGAGTATATTAAAAATCCTTTTTTCTATAACGCAATTGCAGGGAGCGGTGGCGAGCGGATAACCGAGAGCTGTAATTTATTTTAATGTCGGGTATTTATCATGATACACATACGTTTCGCAGGTACAAAAAAAAGTGGCAAACTGTTATTTCTATGTGGATATATATATTTTGGGTATTTTGTTTTTACATAAATTGTAAATTAAACATTAAAGTGCCATGAAATTGGCACTCGCCGGCTGGCCAGCCCCTAAAAACACATGGCCAGGGCCTCCGGTAATGCCGGGGCCAAATGGTTCATTAAAAATACATAAAATCAGAACACTGTGTTATCCCCCGACTCCAAATCCACGGGATCACAGGCTAAAAACTAATATTTATCTAACAAAATTAATATGGTTTGTAAGCCAAATAGAGACAGCGAGCCAAAGGGCCAAATGGTTGGGCAAAAACTGTTTGTCTAACCAAAAACAAACGACCGAATGTAGCACAATTTTCGGCAATGCAATGCATCGTTCCTACCGGCCGGAGCGATAAGCCAAATAAATAACGCAGGCCAGAGGTGGCAGGACCGAGGTGGCAGGCAGCACAGGAGGCAGCAGGCAGGCAGCATCATGCAACATCGTTGCACTCATTGTTCAATAAATCTATTTGGCCTCTAATCGAAACGCACACGCCCTGGCACACAGGATGCCACAATACCAAAGGGCCCGTAGGGGGAGCTGACACCTGGAAAAGGCAACAAATTGCCATTGGGTGGGCACAAGACCGGAAGCAACAACAACATATTAATCCAAATTAGCATCAAAGTGATTTAATTGCTTGGAATTTCGGCGTTGGCAAACACTTTTCGACTTTTCCGGCCAAAGGACACAGGACAACACATGTAAACAAGCCCAAAAAGGTGGTACAGACCACCACCACTTGGCTGCATTTTGTCAACATTTTGCCATCGATCAGGCTGAAACAGGAAGCCATAGATACGCATGGGTACCTAGACTCCATCTGCTGCAATTTAAAGTCCTTCCGGTGGCTTCTTCAAGCTCCTTCTGGGATAACACCGCCAAAGCCTCGGGCACGATTTATGTGGCTTTTAGTAATATGAGCAAATATATTACGTGACGGATCAGAAGCGCTCCTTCCGCCTGGGCGAAAGGACAACTAATTGAATTGCTGCCGCTGAAAACGAACAAACTCGAAATTAATAGGCGCACATCAAACGGGCTGGCCACGAAAAAATGAAGAAATGCCCGGCCAAACGCCCACTAGCAGCTGCCAGCGAAATTAAAGGGCGAAACCTATAAAGGCAGGACATTAGGACATGGCCGGCAAAGGGCTGGCCCGTGTGTGTAGCCAACTGTGTGCAAGGATTGAGCAATATTTATTGAGTACGTGATCTTCTGACCAAATCCGAATGTGAGCGAGAGTTTTGAATTTTTTATTGCGCCCTGAAATGGCCGCCTCCGGCACCGGCAACGGCACCGGAACACCATCAAAAGTGTCCTTCCCCAAGCTCTCGCACACATGCATATACGGATGTCCTGACAGCTGCCAACTTCTGGCTTTCCTTGGGCGGTCGCCGATTTTTTCTGCTCCCTTTTGGCATGCAAAAGGCGGACAGCAAAGTGGCTTATTAAAAATTTTGTCAACTTGCGAGTTTCGCTTCACCAAACTCCTCCAGCAACTCTTTTACGACTTTTTTCGCACTCCCGGGCCCTTGCATATATATTAGCCAAACGATGTCCGAGGTTGTTACTTTCGGTTCAAATCGTTAAGGACTAGCCCTGAATTATTGGCAATGCATTTTAGTGTCAGCTTAATAAAAAGGATTATGAATTATTCGAAGAAAGAGGGAGCGGTAAAGTGTCAAATTATAGCTATATTTTTGTGATTGTTACGACATCAAGTGATGTTTGGCGACTCTAAGAATCTTCTAAAATTCTCAGACATGGTAAGGGAAATCAACTTTTCAGCTTAAACTTCAAACAAACAAAAAGTTAATCCTAAAAGCTGTAAGTTTTGTATTTGCGGCTTAGGCATCCCACCTTCATTTTAAAATTAGGCCCATCCGGAAACCTTCACATTTCAGAGAGCTTTATTAAGCTCGGCTTAACATATGTTATTAAAAACCCAGCTGAGAGGTTTTTTTTTGGTCAAGTTCTTCTAATTTACCATTAATCTTAGAACCGATTTACAATATATTCAAGTAAGACGTCGTTTTCAGATAATATTTTCGAAAGATCATGGTTATGTTGTGTTTGGATTACACAAAATGCAACTAAAAGAAGTTGTAAGACACATTTACCACGAAACCAGGCTGGGATTTAAAAAATATTTCTGAAGTTATGTGCCCTGGGAATACAAGGAACTCCTGGTTGCCACAAAAACAATCCAATTGACTGAGACAACAATAAACACTCGCACTCCCACACCGTCCCCGCCCGCACTTGTTGGTTTTTCACAACCCCAAAAAGTATGCTAAAAATACGGCGCATAATGAAGCTGCTTACAAAACAAGAGTGTGTGCGTGTCAGTGTGTGAAATGTTTACTTGCACTCGAGTGCAGCCACACCCCCCGCCCGCCCCCCAAAGAGCCATTGTTCGCCTTCGCACACATAAAAAACACTTAAAACGCCGTTAAGTTAAAATAATAAAGTTAAGCGGCCGCCGGGCAGCAACAAAATCTAATGTGACAATGGCCACAAGCGGCAAGGAGCGGCAAGAAGCGGCACGAAGCGGGGCATTTGCAACAATTGCTGACATATTTCACAATGTGCAACAAAAGACAAGGAAGAGCGGACTGGACAGGTGAGGAGGTGACAAAAACTAAGCCAGCACAAAGCACAAAGCACGCGGCACCGGGCACATCGCACATCGCACATGGCACATGGCAAGGATGAATGCAAAAAAAGGACGCCAAATGTTGGGCATATTTTGCATTGTTGCCCACAAGCACAAACACCAGCACACCCCCGAACACACACACGCACAATAAAGGACGAGAAGGAGTCAAGAGGATGTGGGGCCTTTCCTTTGGGGGCCCTCCTTTCGGCGGCCTCTTCAGCGGCCTTTTGTTTCAATTGTCTGTAGTTTAGGTTTTAGGCGTGCGAGCCTCGTTATAGGTAACTGGTTACCGTAACTGTTGGCTGACTGGTAAGGGTTCCCGGGTGTGTGTTTGTGTGTCTGCGTGTGCGATGGCTGGTGTGTCCTTTGCAAAACAATAAACGACTGTCAACATATGCGCGAGCCACCCGTGCACGCGTCTCTGGAATGGCGTGCGAATTATTGCCCAGGAAGATATGAAATAAAATTTAATGAAATGTTCAGAAAATGCTAAAATCCATGTTCGCGGTACCCCTCCCCCTAAAGTGTGTGTGTTTTTCAAAGGCAAAGGGTGTGTGTAACTTGGCAAAAAATCGAGCACTTGGAGAAAGTATAAACTTGGGTGGGAAACACACTTTAAAATCGATTTATACGAAACACACAGAGATAAATGGCTTATGAAACGCTTAAGATAACTATAAGAACACATTGAAACACCATCTAGACATTTAGATCAATGCAATCTAGGAACGATAATAACACATTGAGATGTTTCCGGATTCCACTGCGATACATTTTCATTTATAGTTCAACAGAGGAGTTGCACAACCGAGAAGAGCAGATGTAATGCAGTGGAGTCCGAATATTAGAAATTTTATATTGCACAACATCGATAGTTTGGAAAAGAACAATTAATTTTAGACAGATCATGCAACACCAATAACGAAACCGATCAGTGGCTGCTGAACAAAAGCACCTTGAACATCTTCAAGTGAACTTAAAGCTCGATCAAAAGCCACTGAAAGCTTGGTACCCACGGTTCTCCTCCGATCCCTGGCCTCCTCTAAGGACTTGCCACGCCCACCTGGGGCAGCTCTTGGAGCAAGCATACTTACTGACACTGAGCGGCATGAGAGCGCTTTGCAGGTGGCTGAAGATCTGTCGGTGGTGATGGTGGTGGTGGCCCCCCAAACTGGCACCACTGAAGTACAAGTGGTTCTGGTGCAGCGACAACTGCTGGTGGTGGTGATGGTGGTGGTGGTGGTGGTGCTGGGCCTGGTGCTGCTGTTGCAGCTGGTGATGTGTCTGCTGCTGCTGCTGCTGCACCACCGCGTGTTGCTGATGGGCCATCAACTGTTGTTGCTGGTGCTGCTGCTGCTGTTGCTGGTGGAGATGATTCTGCTGGTGCAGTTGCTGCTGCTGCTGCGCTTGCTGTCCATAGCCGCTGTGCTGTTGTTGCTGTTGCTGTTGCTGCTGCTGCTGTGTGGCAGTTGCTGCCGCCGTCGGAAGTGCAACCACCGCTGCTGCTGCCGCCGCCGTTGCTGCCGCGGCCGCTGCTGTTGCCGTTGCTGTGGCCGTGGCCGTCGCTAGAATGTGATGATGGGTGGTGGTTGAGGATCGGTGCTGGCTCTGGACCGTGTTCAGGCTGTGAATGGAGGCGTGCACCGCCGACTGATAGATAATACCATTGTTCGACATCGCCGTCATCGACTGGTGGTGCGCGTAGGCGGCCATCGCAGGCTGCACCGCCATCGAGGGTTGCACCGCCGCTGTGGCAGCCACCGGCGCCAGAGGCAGGGACCTGTAGCCCGCCATCGTAGTTGCTTCGATCGCCGATCACCGATCACCGGTCACTGATCACTTTTGGAAGTCCTTTTGGGTTTCTTTGGTCCGGCCAAAGCGTCCCTTCGCTTCGGAATACGCGATTTGACTGAACGGATCGCCGCCGCCTCCGGTGCGGATTATTTCCTACAAATTTTTTTTTTCGTCAAATTTGTAAGTTGAACATTTTATTTTTTTCTCAGCCATAAATTAGTGCAGGGGTAGGAGTAGATTTTAGGCTTAGGTCGGGTGATAATGTCACTCCGTGACGCTGATAAGGTCCGCCGCTAATCTTGACATCGCCATCTCCAATCTCGGTCGTGTGTCAACACAAATCTCAAAACGAACCGCTCATCTTCGGTACAGAAATTTCACAAATTTCCTGGACATCGCTTGGCAAATGGTTAAATATTTATATGGGTAGATCTGTAACGTTTTTACAGACTCCGTTTAGCCATTACACCAGTGCTTGCCCGTCCCCCAAGGCAGCCACGAATCTGAACCTTGAACTGGGGTTCAATCTCCGGAAGAGTTGCCCAAGCCGGAGCGAAAAAAAAATATAAAAATATGTTTGTCCGACTTATCAAGTGACAGCTGCCAGAAGCAAACTAGAATTAGATAGCGCCGGTCTCGTGTCCCGAAGCAATGAACAAGACCTCTGTGAATCACATTCGCGGGGCCAGCAGCAGACACTCGACTTATCTTACTCCTTCTTAAAAATATACGTGTATGTATTGCATTTAATTTGTTTAATAGGTCTGGGTTTATACAACATTAACATAAGCGAGGGTCTGTTTACACTAAAACACCAATCAACAACATCAATCAACCAATAAAATCACTACGTAAATAAACAAACGAGTCGCATCACAAATTTACATATACGTAATACTATGGAGGAGTCTGGGGGATCGTTGCAAATTGCAATCTTAAGTACACCAATTTAAAGTGACCACACAACATCGAGAGGAAACACAACAAGAACAGTGAGCAAACAATAAACAGAGTCCAAGGGGACGCTGGTGGAAAGTGTAAACAAATTACATAAACAAATTGAGGCAAATTGGAAGGATCCGCAGGCGGGCGATTAAATCATGTTGGGGGGACTCAATTTTAAAACCTTATTGCCAGAGCTTGGACAATCTGCGGTGGCAGTTAATGTGGATGCACGGGCAAATATTGGCACATATTCGCATCCCGGGGCATATTTTAAGTATATAGAGTTTGCAGGCCCACGTTAACGCAACGGGGATACGTGAAACGACGTAACGGGTATGATAGGTGATGTATTTTGTTTTGAATCCGGAGGCCAAGGGAAAGCCACGTCCGACACGCTTGGCCAAGGTCTGAAAACTGAAAACTGAAAGCGAAAAAGCGGAAAGCTGGCAGCGGACGGCCGGAGCATTCGGGTCGCAAGGATAGCGAACGACAGGAGAGCCGAACGCCGCCGTTCGGGCCGTGTTTATGGCATTTGGGCCCGGATTCGTCGGTTGCCAGCCGCTTTGGACCTAAGCAAGTGCGAGCGAGAGCGTAGCGATGCCAGGCCAGGGCCAGGAAGATGATAAATATGAAATGGGGATGGGAGCGCCAATGGCCAAGGGGCAGGGTGTGCGGCATACGAGTTTCAGGAGCCTTGCAAGTAGTGGGTGTCCCAGTGCAAACGATTTAAACTTCCAAAGAGGTAACAGAAATGTCAACCAATATTATGAAATTTGTTAATAAACACAAGCCGAGGGATTATACTTGATACCACGAAATCATAAAATCGGGGGACCCGCGACATTAGCCCAATTTCTTTGAAGTGCCAGGAGAACTGTGTGGGTTGGTTGGTCGAGAACAGCACCTACACTCGCGTTTCTATTGCACAACCAGGCCAGCGGGGGTCTGAGTGTGTGTTTGAGTGTGCAACCGTATTTAGGGGTTGTTCCCGACAACCGTTAGAGACCTGCGCAATAGATTAACCCCCTCCCCGGGGCGACCGCCTAAAACTGAGAGGCTCGTCATCGGCTCCATTTGGTCCTACCCCAAAAAGTTCGGCGAAACCAAAACAATAACAAAATCCGAGAAGCCAGGGACGGAGCCGAGGAATTTGCACGTGCCTGGAAGGCCTTTAGGACACCTTTCAGGGCCCGCTTTTTGCTGGAATTTTTAATCAAAACTAAAGCGCAGCCATGCAACACGGTCGCGGACGCAACTGCCACATGCCACATGCCACTGCCCAGATGCGTGTATTTAATATATTAGAGAATTAATAACTAAATACATAGGGCTTGGGGGAAATATGCTAGGGAAATATTTGGGTTATTGATGGAAAATTCAAAATTAAATCTAAAACTGTGTCAATAGGAATGCTGCGTATTTTCAAACGCTTTCAATTCAAACTCATTTGGCAAGATAAGTGCAGGTTGGAAATTGAAATCCATTAACTTATCGTATTCGTAGGTAAAAGATCGTAATGTGCTGATGGTAGCAAATTTTTAAACAGAAATTATACGAAAATGATTTTCGGTTACATTGCAAACAAAAGCTTGTAGCACACATCATGTGGTTCGTACTGCTCTCGGGATTTTTCCTGGTGACCGCAATGCCTGTGGAGGGCAAGTTCAAGAACCTTGAGTGTACCATGTTCGATAAGAATTATGGTGAATTTAAATACTGTCGAATAAAAGCGATTAACCGCTATAGGAACTCCATCAACATATTCTACAGGCAGATACAACCTGTCGAAAATGCCATAGTAAGTTGTCGATTGTGAATTTCTAGAAACAAGGAACAAAAAGCCTACATTCTTGCAACAGATTCGCATGGAACTTTTTAAGCGAGCCAATGGTTGGAGACCGTTTCTTTATAATCTCACTGTGAACTTGTGCGACCTGTTGCAAAGGAATAAAAACTTCATCATGCGACTGGCGTACTCGTACGTGCAACCGTTTCTGATCCTTAATTACACTTGTCCCTTCAAGGTAGGTCCCCTGGTAAAATACGAAAATCGCAATACAAATATGTGAGTATATTTTCAGACAAATGATTGGGTTGAGTGCAGGAACTTTGAGCTTGACATGGAAATGTTACGCACTCGTTTTCCATTTCCAAGCGGAGAGTACGCTGCGCAAATCACTTTTTACTACCAAAATGTTCGAAAAGTCTCAGTAAACGGATCAGTAGAGTACGTAAACTACAGGGATCCCTAAACACATCTATTCCTATAGTATTACTCGATATTTATACACTAAAGAGTCATACTAAACACGCCGAAATTGAAAATAGATTACTGTTAATTATTAGGCGAATTATAAACTCATTGTTTATTGTTTATTGTAATCATATACGCGTTATACTGCTTTACACTATGACCACGCCTTAAATTTATATTTTAATAGACATCATACTGATATCTACAATGAATATACTCATATATAAACCATTAACGATTTTGTGTGCTCCATGGATCGAATGAAAACTCTTTTATACGAAAACGTTGATCGTTTTCGGTTTAGTTCGATTCGAAAGCCATGTCGGTATCGTTTATTTTCGGGATATTAGTGCTAAGCTTAGTGGCTGTCGAGGGGAAGTTCAAAAGCCTCCACTGTAACCTTCTCGATAAACAATATGGTGAATTTTTGGAATGCAAAATAAGGGCTATAAGTCGCCAAAGAAACGCAATTAACGTATTTTACAGACAACTGCTGCCTATAAATAAAGCAATTGTAAGTTTACCCGTTCTGATTATAGATAATTGGCTTGCTAAAATTATATTCAAACAGCTTCGATTGGAGTTTTTCAAAAGGGCCAATGGCTGGCGACCCTTTCTCTACAACATCACAGTGGACTTATGTGAGATGCTACAAAAAAATAAGAACTTAATCGTAAACCTGGCCTACGCTTACATAAAACCCTATCTCAGGCTCAACTATACTTGCCCTTTAAAGGTAAATTGCCATGTACTATATTATGAACCATTACGTGAAAGTTCTGTTTCATTTAAAGGCTAACGACTGGGTGAGGTGTGAGAACTTTGAGCTGGATTTCGAAAATCTGCACACCCGTTTTCCCGTCGAGACTGGGGAATATGCTACACAGGTCACTTTTTACCATCGGAATAATGCCATAGTTTCAGTCAACGGATCATATGAGTACTCCGACTACAAGGCAAACTAGCATTCAGTAAAATGTTTAACTCGATTTCACTTGGTATTTGCTTTCGCACTACTACGGTTTTCTGTTCTTTAAAGTTTATTGAACCTTTATTAAAATGTTTAGGTTTACAATGTTTACTTTTAGTGAAGTCTCTTAGATATTTCAATAAACACATTGGTTAAAAATTGAATTATTATTATTACCATATACCTATTTTTATAATTATTCAGTTATGCCGTTTAAATATTTGGACCCCAAATGAAGTCAAAGCAGAAATGTTCATCCGGCATTGACACTTTGATAGGATAGTGAACATTTTCGTTGGCCGTATCTTCATTATTTATTGTCCGATATTTATAAAACTTGGCACATGGCTAGATATTATAATTTTTAGCTAAAATTTATATCTCTTCTTCTAACCATTTTGGAGATATAGACAAATATCCACAAGAAATTACAAAGACGGAAAGAGGCGTACCCAAAATTCGGAAATGAGATATTCTGTGTATATTTTTAATGCACTTAAAGCAAGAAGGATTATGACTCTAGCTCCAACCTCTTCTTCTGCCTGTTAAATACCATTTGTAATATATACAAAAGCATTATGTTAATTTTGTCATAAACCTTGCATTCATCTTTAAGCACATTTGCGATACTGGTATTTGAAAAACTGCGCTTAAAGATTACCTTTTATTATAATGAGTATAAGCAAATAGATTACTGAGCACGTGTTTATAGATATTTTATTTGTTGGTTGCAAGTTCAATTTATTTATATAAAAAAGCAATCATCTCAAATTAATGATGCGAAAAGCCGGACGACTAAAAATTCATTTTGCAGCTAATTTACCGCAAAACAAGGTGTACAAAACATGTCGAAATTCGATTTAGTTTAGAAAATAACAGCCATGATACTGGTAGTTGTGGGTCTATTACTTGTGATGTCATCAGGAGTCGAGGGAAAGTTCAAGAGTCTTCATTGCACCATGTTGGACAAGAACTACGGCGAGTTCTTATTGTGCAAACTAAAAGCCATAAACCGCTATAGGAACTCGATCAACGTCTTGTACAGAATGAAGCAATATGCGACCAATGTCACGGTGAGTTTTCCAAGGATGCGAAAAATAAAAACTAACAAACTTTTGACAGGTTCGAATGGAAATATTGAAAAGAGCCAGCGGTTGGCATCCTTTTCTATACAACGTGACTGTTGGCTTATGCGATCTGCTGAAACGGCATAAAAATTTGATTTTAACTCTTGCGCACGCCTACGTAAAACCATATCTGACAATTACGGATTATTGCCCCTGGAAAGTAAGTAGCTAAATAATTATAATAACCATTCACAAGTCACAAGTGCCCGTTTTTCAGATAAACAGCACTGTAAAATGTGACAATTTTGAGCTCGATTTGGATGTTGTACGCACTCGTTTTCCCTTCGATTCCGGAGAGTATGCTGCGCGTTTTACATTTTACTACCAGGACATTGCAAGAATCACTATCAACGGTTCGGCAGAGTACATAAATTATAAAGAGAAGTAGCAATGTGTTGTTATATTTTCCATAGGCTGTTATTTTTATGCACTACGTTGGTCGGGGTTACAAATTGGTAAATTAATTTTCTTCATGAAATAAATAAATAAACTATCTAACTATCTAACATTCCGAATTTTGGAAAAGTATCTGCCTCTTAGCTGAGTACCTACCACAACCGAGTACCTACAAAAGCCATAATTGTTTTCAGCGCGTATTAATCGTTATTTAAGTATAGATTTGGTAATAATTTAAAAGCATTTTGAATAATCGGATAAACAATCCGCTGTCAGTGTAATTTTCCAGCTCATTTAATCCAACTAACGGATCGTCAATAAAATAATATTCGCATTTTTTTATTAGTTTTCAATTTTAAAGTCATGCTGGCTGTGTTCATTGTTGGCTTGTTGCTGGCGATGACGGCAAAAGTTGAAGGAAAGTTCATGAGCCTTCAGTGTATAATCCTTGACAATGATTACGCGGAATTTCCGATTTGCAAAATTCAACCGATTAATCGATACAGGAACTCGATAAAAGTGCATTACAGGCAGAAGCAGGCCGTTGACGAGGCCATCGTAAGTTAATATGAGCCAAGTTACAGCAAAAGCATGATTTACATTTGCAATCCCTTCAGGTGCGGATGGAAACGTACAGAAAAGTAAATGGATGGCGACCCTATTTGTACAACACCTCGATACGAGCTTGCGATCTGGTGCAAAAGAACAAAAACTTTGTGCTCTCCCGTTTGTTCTTGAATCTAAAACCATACCTGACCCTCAAAGATGCCTGCCCTTGGAAGGTAATTGCATATAGAAGGGAAAATTGAATTAATTGCCAAAGTGATTTCCAGGTGAATGGTACCGTACAATGTGAAAACTTCGAGTTCGATTGGGACAGCATGCACACTCGCTTCCCTCTTGAAAAGGGGGAATATGCTGCACGATTCACGTTACACTACCGAAATAGTGTAAAGTTGTACATCAATTGTTCAGTGGATTACTCCAACTACAAAGACATTGCTCAGTCTTCGAAAAGCGGTTAATAAAGATTTATGGACTCATTATACCCTCATATATCACTTTGTACCGACTTTGGGAGTACGATTGATTAAGATGAGTCCAAATGAGCTGATCACTTAGCGATTAAGCTATAAAAATTGAACTTATAATTTTTTGGTGCCTCTTTCATTCACTTTCAAATTGGTCGTCATGTTATTTGTATTTATTTTCGGACTGTTTTGGGTGAACTTAGTGCAAGTGGAGAGCAAGTTTAATAGTCTTTTTTGCAATGTTCACGATAAGGACTATGGCGAATTTCCAGTTTGCAGCCTAACGACAATTAGTCGTTCTCGCAATTCTATTAACGTGTTTTACCGGCAAAAGAAAGTAGTGGACAAGGCCACGGTGGGTTTTGAAATATACATAAACAACATTAATAACCATAATCAAACAGTTTAGGTTGGAAGTATTTAAAAAGAGCTATGGTTGGCGCCCTTTTTTATACAATATTTCAGGTGACCTATGTTCGTTGCTCAACAGGAATAAAAACGCAGTTACAAATCTGGCTTTTTCATATTTAAAGCCATATTTAACTTTAAACTACTCCTGCCCCTTCCAGGTGAACTTACACTTAATTTGTGTCCCTAATTTTAACCTTATTTAACATTTTCAGATAAATGATACGGCAAAATGTGAGAATTTCGAGATGGATTTCAAACCCATTCTCAATCGATTTCCGATATCGCCAGGGGAATATGCTATCAAAGTTAGTTTTTACCATCGAAAAGCTCTAAAAATCTCTTTCAACGGATCCGCAAATCCCTTCAACTAAAAAAATTCCAACAATTATGTAGAAATTATTTCATTTTCGAAAGACGGTAATGTGATGATAACCTAATGAACAGAGGTTGTTCTATTGGTTCCAGATTAATGAATACCAGCATTCGCATTCAGCAGAGAGGCCAAATTTCAACTTGGATAAGAAAAATAAGTTGAAATAAAGTATGCACTTTTCGACTTCCGGTTTTCTTTTGTTTCTTTTATTCAATTAAAAATTTTTGACAAGCCATTCGATGACATCTAAAATGTTGTTTGCAATTTAATGCCCAATTGGCGCAACAGTTTAATGTTTTTATTAAGAGACTCATCCAACTGAATCGGATTATATAACAAGCTCTATATTTGGTGAGCACATTAGTCCACTATGGAGACCCCAGGAGCGATTGTTGCTTTGTGGATACTTATCGTTATCGTTATCCTGTCTTCCCTGCATGTGGAGACCAAGTTCAAGAGTCTGCATTGCACAAACTACGACGAATCATACGGCGAAATATTGCTATGCAGAATCAAAGCCATTAATCGCTACAGGAACTCTATAAGCATTCAGTTCCGACAAAAGAGAACAGTCAATAATATTCATGTAAGTTTGGAGTAAAAATTAAAATTCTAGACACTCAACCGACCAATTTGCAGATGCGTCTTGAGTTTTTCAAGCGAGCCAACGGCTGGCGACCGTTCCTCTACAACATTTCCTTCAATCTCTGTGAGTTTTTAGAGAAAAGAAACAATATGATAATTGGCCTGGCCTACGAGTACCTCAAGCCCTATATTCCCATCAGCAACTACACTTGCCCCTTCAAGGTTTGTAAAGTCAATCCAGAGATTGTTCCAGAATAACCGGGTTTCTGGCTTTCAGAAAAATCATTTGATCAAATGCACAGATCTTGAATTCGATGTTGAAAAGTTTCGCATTCGCTTCCCAATCGAGACGGGCGAGTATGCTTTGCAGATTAGTTGGATTGTCAAGAGGAAAGTGACCCTAACGCTCAATGGTTCAATGGAGTACTACAACTACAGGGAGCACTAGTACGTTTAGTCCTTTGAAAACCCATTTTTTCGCTTTAGCACCTATGTACACTTATTGTTGAATCGTGAAAGTAAACTGATGTCACCCTGCAATTACAGATGGATAGCCGCTTGAATGGCTATCCAAAAATTTGGCTCTTTTTCGGACGATACGAATGTGTGATTAGAGTTCTAAAATTGAAATGCGGCAAACTGGGCAAAGTAAATGAGGGCTTGGCAAACATGTCCTGAAAGTGGACTAAAGGAACAAAAAAAAAACAGGACACTGACACAATAATCGGGCGAGTGTCCTTTGTGTGTGTGGATGCAACGAAGAAAAAGGAGAATAGGGGAGCTAGCAGAGCCTGACGGGCAGGTGGTGGGCGTGGCAGCGTCAAATTAGGCAGTGTTATCTAATTAGCCGCCTACAGGATAACACCTTTCCCCCGACACCACCCGCTTCGACTGTGTGCGGGAGTGTGTGTGTGTGTGTGAAGTGGTGCCAGGCGCCGGCCATCATATTTTGCAATTTAACTCGCACGAAAAGATTGTTGTTGCTCGTTTTCTCGCTTTTTTTGGGGCCGGCACTAGCTTTTTTTGCACTTTTCTCCACTTTTTGGACGCGCTCAAGTTTCATAACAACGGAAATGCAAAAGTTTTGTGCAAAACAAAGCGCCAACTTTTTTATTTCTCTTGGCAATTATGTGCTCAAGGAAGAGACAGGACGTGGCAGCGGGCTTCAGCGGGCAGAGGGGCGGAGCGGGCGGCGAGGCAGATGGGGCACAGCCAAATAATGATAATGAAGCACACGAGGCTCGGCCAAAAGGATTTTGGAAGAAAAAGTGCACAAAAAGTGGGAAAACAAATCGTAACGCTTTTCCGAACATTTTTTTTTCCCCCCGGAGAACTCAACACATGACGGGAGTTGCATGCAAAAGTATCTCACAGATCCATCCACATGTGTGTGCAGTGTGCGGGGGGGTAATTTGTTTAATTTGCTTGCCTTTCAGATAGAAGACCTCAGCGAAAGGTAAATTTCGTGGCTTTATTTCCGTTTTTGGCTCTCTTACTATATTTTTGTGTTTTGTTTGAAGGTTGGCCGCCTTTTAGCTAATGGCCATGGGGAATATAGTATGATAGGATAACGCGGAAACAACCAGAACATCGCCGAACTAAAGCCAAACTAAATTAAAATATTTTAAATTCCAAAAAGCTGGCCAAAGTTTTATCAATAAAATGCAAGCAAGCAGACTAGCTGCCGCTTCTCGCGTTTTGCTCGCTTTGCTTTCGCATTTGTTTAACTGCAAATCAGATAAAGATCTTTCAAATGTCTGCATTCAACCCACACACTCGCACACTCGCAGATACATTCGTTGGTATCCAAGGGTGTGTGTTGAGCAATTGAAACATCAGCAATACTTGAGCCTTGCCATATGTCGAGGACCTGAAAAGCGCCCCCGACAACTGGGATGTTGCCTTTGGCCCGAACTTGAATCTGGCTTAAAAATCACTTAGCCACTGCCTCTCGATTCTTTTGGCCCGTCAGCAGAACTGCCGGCCAAGACGGCACTCATGTATCGAGTGCAATAATCAACACTTCTCCCCCGACAACTGTCCAAGTCCCAAGTTTTTCTGTGCAGCTCAGCAGATTGTGGCCGGTGGCCCAGGGCGCACACTTTCGGGTTGTCAACGCGGGTAATCTGCACCCGGGATCTCCGGCAAATTGACGGAGAATTTATTAAATGCCAGCGGATTCGGGGCCCGGAGATAGTTGCAATAGAAGAAGGGAAATTCCCCCTTTTATGCATCGATATAAAGGACGCTAGGGGTAAATCGTAATAGACAATTCGCCGAAAAGTGTTCCACCTTGATCCACCACCCAGTTTTATAGACTGCCAAACGAACTTGCCTATCGAATTTGCCAGCACTTTCAACACTTTCATCTAGAAAAGGTTTAAAAACGATAAATATATTCCCTTGTTTACTTTATTCCCATTGTCCAGCTTTTTGGAATTTAAAATATTTTAATTTAGTTTGGCTTTAGTTTATATAGTATTACTAATTTTGACAGTGACATGAAATTTAGCCCAGAAGTCATGAACTGTCCTATAAACTTAAGAAAAAAGATCCCGACCCGAACCCTAACCCCAAGAAATTATAGAAAAATATATCTAAAATAGGTGCTCAGAAATACTGTAATACTTCGTTTTTAAGCTTTGTAGGAATACAACTATTATAAACCAAATTAAGGCAAAGTAATCCCCCAAAGTAGAAGTGGAAAATTCACTTCACTTTCTGCCCACAAAAGTACATATATTTATTTGGGTATTTGTTTATATTTTTATAACGAAAATCCATGTAAAGTGTAATTGAACCACCATTACCCTTCAAGGACGTTAGAAGACAGGACAGCAAATAGATGTAGACAACAATTGCTCAATTCCCAAAGTTGCAACTCTCAATTGGCTTAAATTGGCATCGGGAATGTCTTGAGCACTCTACACGCCCGAAAGAATTGATTTGTTTTCCCTTGGTTTGCCCCCTTGTTTCGGGGAAATCATTGAGCCGGCCGCCTCTTGTGGAAACTTCCTCGAATAACTTGTAACTTGTTACTCAGCACACACAACGCTAATGAACCCCCCATAGCGTCCCGGCCTGCTGTTTGCTTTGCTTTGGCAAAGAGCAAAACACTGGAGCCCCGAACGCTGCGAGCCGGGTGTGAAAATCAATGGCCAGTGGGGGCAATGGCATTCACAGCTGAGTGCAGCCGAACCCCCGGGGGGGCGTTGAAGACGCCTCTCGATTTAATTGAATAATTGTTAGGCTCGCCACGTACTCTCTCAAGTCCTGGCAAATCAGCGAAATCGTTGCCTGAACAGAAATAGAAATAGAACTAGCTGCTGCTAAATCGCAACCAAAGATTTCGGCCCAAAGCGGAAATCTTTCGCCGGGAGACTGCGCCAGGCTTTGTCCGATGCAAATGCAAAATGCACCTGCACCTGCACCTGCAGCCGCACCAGCATAATCACAAGAGAGACACCTGCCGGCTGTCTCCGGCTCTGGGTCCGACAATTTATGCGCCACATTTGAAATTCGGGTCTACAAAATCCTCGAGACTTACCGTTCCCAAGCGGCACATTCGTTTGCGTTGTTGTCGATTGTTGCTGCTGCTCCGATGTCACCGCGCTGGACAATTTATTTGATGTTGCGGTGCCTGCACCTCCGGCTGTGTTTGCCGCCGTGCCCGGCACGCTGTTGGCCGCCACCTCGACTTTGTTGCCCCCCGCTCCGTTGATGGCCAGCGTGGTGGCGCTCTTCCCGAGCCGCACAATGGTGGTGGCCGCTGGCGATGAGGTCGATAGCGTGGCCGCTGATACCGCTGACACGGCTGCCGTGGCTCCTGTCGCCGCTTTCAGCTTGTGCAGCGCCCCGGCCACTCCCTTGGCCGCCTTCGTGGTCCGTGTCACACTGAGAATGCTCGCCGTGGAGAGCGAACTGCTGGCCGGCGGCGAGGTGGCCATGGAAGCGCTGCTCGCGGATGCCGAGTTGCGGATGACCAGTATGGACTGCGACTTCTCCAGACGCTTCAAAGTCTGCAGCACAAAGGGCGATTTGCTGTCGCCATTGCTCTCCGTGCTGAGACTTCGCGACGCCTGCAAAAGTTAAGAAAAGTATGAGAAACAATGAACGCTGTGGAGGGATCTATGTTATGGCTTACATGTTTAAGCATAAAGGGCCGCTCCACCAGCTTCGTCTGCGTGGCACTGGCCTGCTTGGACCGCTCCTGGGCCTTCAGCACGCTCTCCAGCTGGCTGGCATTGATGGGGGTCTGCAGGAGGATCGTGTTGGTGCTGGCCTCCTTGTTGTTGCCACTCGCCACAATGGAGATGGTGGAGTTGCTGCCGCTGCTGCTACTGCTGTTGCTGTTGCTGTTACTGCTGGAGCTGGTGCTGCCCGAACTCTGGACAATTGTTTTGCGAGCCACAGTTGTGGTTGTGGGCAGTTGGTTAAGTGTGATGGCCGTGGACGAGTGACCCTTGTCCTGCTGTTGCTGCTGCTGCTGCTGCTGTTCGCTGAGCAGGCTGAGGATATCCTGCTTGTTCTGGATGATAATCTGGCCATTTTCGTTGCGTGTGCCGCGCAGCAGGATAATATTGCTGCTCGATGGCTGCTGCGGCTGCTGCTTCTGCTGTTGCTGTTGCTGCTGCATGGCCCCGATCTTGATCTTGGCCGCTCGCAGAGACGTCGTCGTTGTCGTTGATGCTGTGGCTGTTGCTTTGGTCGATTCAGCTTCATTGCTCAGTTTGCCGCTGCTGTGCGATCTGATCAAAACATTTTTCGAGATTGCTTGGCCTGCAAACGAAAGCAAAACAATTAGTTGCAGCTTGCATATTGCTACATCAAAATAGTCGTGTAGAAAGCCAAAAATGATAACCAATCTTCAGTTCTGTTTGCTTTTACAATCGAGAACATATCCTCGAATTAGGCAATTTGCGGTGGCCCCAAAAAACCGACAAGCTGACAAGCCCATTGTATGCAAATTCAATGGAAACTTCATAAGCTCGAGCAGATTTATGACTCCATCTCGATTGAGCATCGAGCAACTGGCATTAGAAGCGCTTGGCCTGCCATTGTTGCACTCTTGTCCGCTGTCCGCTGTCCCCTGTCCGCTGTCCGTTGTCCGAAAAAAGGGGCGGCGAGCATTACGTATACGCCGCGTCTGTCGGTAGCGGTCAGTGCCTCGGACGCCGCTCCATTCTGTTCTGTGTTCTGACCGCTTCTCAGGGGATGAGGAGGGGGGGCGCCCGGCGCTAAATCAAGCGAAAGACGACATGTTTATGGCAGGGACGAAGGACTACTTAGCCGGAGCAGCCCCGGCAGCACGGCACACAGAACGCAATAAAAGTGCAACAAACAAACAGCGAGCCACCAGCCAAGAAAGGAGGAGCGAGTGGGGGTTTAGTTTGCTGAAGGATCCCCGGGGCAGGGGTCGCTGCGCTGCATGCGTTGCCAAATATAGACTCTCAAGGCTGACGGCGACACGGAACGTAAAGTGCGCGCCGGAAACATTTCAAAATGTAGCCTAAACACTTGTCCGGCCCTTCTGCTTGCACACATCTCCCCCGAAACCGCCCCAACTGGGACTGCGAATGTGTCCATGAGTGTGTTTGTTTTCGCAAAAACGTGCGGGTCATAATTAGCCGTCGACGCCGCCTTTCGGTCCGGTTGCCTTTGGGGCGGAAAGAGAAAGCGCCACATGCGACCATCTGACCCCAAGTGGACGGGTGGACAAGTGTCTGTGCCCTCCCTCCCCCCATGGGCGCGTTTGTGTGTCTGCGAAAAGGTCGCAAGGCCTGCCGCCGGGCCAAATAAACCGCCAGAATCGGACTAGGATCAGAATAGATTTGGCCACACACGAAGGGGGAAAGCGGGAGGCTTGTGTGTGTGTGTGCATGGGGGGGCAGGAGGGCCATCCATTCGGGCGCACATACTTCATTGTAATGTATGGCGGAGCAGCCACAACAACACCCAACCCAGGGATCGGGCCAACGCTGTCCGCGTAACACATAAAACACTCTTGGCCACGCCGGCTGAAGCTTCGCATATTTTTGCGTTCGCTTTTGATGGGCAGCGCCCCAGGCACAGTGGGTCTCGCAGGTCGAAGGGATCAGATAATTTAAAGATTACAAAGCCATACAAAATGAGGTAACATATTGTTCCTATCTTGGTTTACCTAATCCCTTTATTGCTTGTACTTTATCGAGGATATCTCGGAGATCGAAGGGACTATTATGAAATAATATAAAAGATTAGAAATATAAATCAGGGTAACTTATATCAACTATCTTGGATTACATAGTATCTTTACTGCTTGTACTTTATTGAGGATATCTCGGAGATCGAAAGGACTACGACTAAATAATATAACAGATTAAAAAGTCATATAAAGCGAGGTAACATATCGTTACTATCTTGGATTACCTAAGTAAGCAGTTTACTGCTTTTACCTTATCAAGGAGATCTAAGTGATCGAAGGGATAATGATCACATAATACAAAGATTATAAAGCATTTTAAATATCTTAACTATCTGGGGTTACCAGTTTTTTTTCTACTTCTACTCGAGGAGATTATTATCAAATAATAAATAGTTTATTAAATGAATAAATTATCGTATCTATCTTTGATTACATCCTCTTATTACTTCATCTTCTTCTATATTGAGGGATTGAGGAGATCTAGGAGATCGAAGGGACTATTATACAAAGATATTAAGCAAAGGTTATAAAGGGATACTATAATTTAATACAAAGATTATGAAGCATTATAAAGCAGCGTAACATAGCCGATCTATTTCACATTACCTAGCTTCTTTACTGCTTACACTTTGTGGAGAATATCTCGGAGATGTAAGGGATTATAAAGCAGGGCAACATATCGTTACCATCTCAAATCCCCTATACTCTTTACTGCTTATACTTTGTGGAGGATATCTTTAGAACCTGTTCCACTGTGCCCTACCACGTGCTTGCAACAATTGACGAAGAACTAGGGGTTGGGGTGCAACTACAAAGTTTCTGTGCAAGCGGACAAATTGCAAGTCTATTGAATTTTTATTAGAAGCATAAATCAAAAGAGCGTTAGATATGCCAGCCGGGGAAGGAGTTCGATAAATATGTCAATAGATTCAGCCCACAGATAGCCGGCGAAATGGTTAAGAAAGAGCTTGCACAAGATGCTTTTTTGATGGTAAGTGCAAACGAAGAGCAAGCGGCTTTGATGGGGTTTATCAATGATGACTGACAGTACTTCAGTGTGCAGTCAACACTTTCGCTTGGTATTTGAATTTTTCATTATAAGCAGTTTACGCCAGACTGGCTTATTAGGACTATTTACGTGTTTCTAATAGAACAAGAGCAATCTATTTTTAATGGCTTATCATTTCTGACTGATAGTACTTCAATGTCCAGTCAATCAGTCTGGTCAGTTTTTCGATTAGCCTGAAGATTTCTAATTTCAAACAGATTTATTACCTATTATAGTTTACCTTTTACCAAAATATCAATAAATATAAATAACAAATTTGTGTATGTATTATAAATAGAAAGAAACATATTAATTAATATTAATTTAAATTTTTTTAGTATTTAAAAAAACTTTTAATGAATATAAATTATTAAATTAATTATAAGCCTTAAAAATTGATTTTTATTTAAACAAACTATTAATAAATACATAAATTATAAGCATTTTAAATAGCTTTTTATGCTTTCAAAAAACTGTTTTGTAAAGAGTGTTGCCAGATTAGGTTGAAATATTTGAAAACAGCTGATTTGGTGTATAGGAATTTGCTACATCTTATATTTTTAGCTTTTCTAAAATAGTCCAAAGAGGTTTCTTTTATCCAACAAGCAATTATAATAATTAAATTCCCAGAGAGCATTGATTTTGAGGTTTATAGCAGTAGTATTCCACAGTTTTATAATGTCATCCTACCCAAATTAGAAAGCTTTTCTATTGTCCTAATCATATACTAAGAATTAATTTGTCAATCCATTTATTTAGATGTTAAAAACAGCCCCCGTGGGCCGTCGAAGGGTTAAGGCCCCCAAGAAACCCCCCGAAAAACAACGTCAAAACAAAACACAACAAAACTAATTGGAAAACCAATACACGCCAGGAAATCGAATCGGGGCATCCGCAATCGTTATCTCTGCCTGCCGCAGCGAAAGATACAGATTCGAGGGGGGGGCTTTGAGGGGGCAACTTACTTTGGAGTTTCAGGGTGGCAGCGGATGACAAAGCGCTGGTGGTGGAGCAAACTTCGGACACATTTTCCATGTGTTTCCGCAGCTTTCGCGACTCAATCTTCAGGATGCACTATCGCAGCCCTTGCACGCTGATTCCTATGCAGTTGCCGTTGCAGTTGCCGTTGCAGTTGCTGCTGCGGATGCGGATGCGGTGCATTTACAGATACAAACACCTTCGATCGGGATTGGGATGCATTCGCATTTTGCACACCAGCCCACACGCACACGCACACGGACACACACACCCGCACCCTCGGGGATATCGAAAAAAGGTAAACAAAAACTTTTTCACTGCGCTGGAGCGCGTTTCGCGAGTTTGGGGGGCCTCCGCAGAGGGCGCTGCATCAAGTGCAGTGAAAATCGATACTCTCACCGTGGCACACGCGAAATTATCATAACAAAACCATAGCGAAATTATTCTAGTTGCCAAACATAATCTGGAAAATAAATCCATAACATGGCCAGACTGCTGTTCGGTGGCTCGGGGCGTTGCCACATCTGCGGGCGAACAACACTCTGCCTATCGACCCATGGCCGGACTGCTTTCCCCTCGAGTGCTGCCCATCGCAGNAAAAAAAAAAAATAAAATCAAAGAAATGGTTCATAAAGAAAAGAGGTACATGGTATCTCGTTGTCGAGAAATCTCGACTACAGCGTTCCTACTTGTTTATTTATCTAAAGCTAACAAATAGTTTAAGACTAAGAGCTAACTTGAGGCTAAGAGCGTTGAACATTTAAATTTATCTATAACATGCCAAAATGTCTTTTCCGAAATGTTCAGGGGATTCATTTTGTTAGGTTTTCCTTAACATACAACTTACATAAACATCGTAATCTTCCGAAAACTTCACTAAAATCAGAGAGTGGTATTTGCCGGAATGTTCGAAAATGAATCACACTCGGTTCTTAACATTTAAGGAACATAAAAAACAACCATTTGGTAGGTTTGCTCAGGAAAAATAACTTAAAAGAAACCTGTCGAAATCATATATCCATCGCTCTTGAGATTATACAATTTATTGTTCTTGATTTTTTAGAATATACGAATTTATTAACATACGAAATAACTTATGAATTTAACCTGCCAATTAATTTAAACAAACTCCTAAAAGTAGCGTTCGACGGAATGTTCGCATTTCTAGAGATTACAATCGAGTTGCTAATTTAATGTCTTTTAGCATTTTAAACCTGGACATCTCGCAGATACTTTCAATCAAGTCACTGTGCCAGTCACGGGTATCGTATGCATCAGCTGGTGCCCAGTGCTGCCACTCGGTTGCCGATCTTTGGCGCCAGAGGCTAAAATTCAAAATCGAAACTCGCTTGAGTCTTGCACTTTCGGGCCATTCGCTAATTGAAATCAACTTTGAAGCCGTTTCATCGTCACATGCCGCGACAAGGCCCTAGCCAGCCCATTTCCTAGATAAACATCCAACTTTCGCCAAACTTTCCTTGGATTTCCCTCCCCATCCGCCCGAGCAGTCGCTTTTCAGCGGAAGTCCCCGCTCCCCATCAACGCTCGGCGGCTGCGGCTGTGGCTGCGGCTGCGGCGGCGACGAGGCGAGGCGAGGCGAGCACAGCAGAATAATTGCTGTGTGCCAGTGCCAGTGCCAGTCGGTGCCAGTGTGTAATCGACATCGACAACATCAGCAGCAACAGCAACAACAGCACATAGATAAGTCGCTGCCGCAGCCGCAGCCGCTGGCGAGTTGTTATTTTATTGTCGCTTTTGTTGCACATTGAAAATAATACACAAAATAATTGAATTACTCGAAATGTGTGCATGGCCCGTATGCGTGTGGCTTGCGCCAGTGTTCGTTTTTATTGGGGGGCGTTCAGGGCTCGCTGATAAGCTCTGATCAACAGCTAAACGAGATAAGCGCTGCTCATTTGCATCCCCAACCACAGCCACATCCACATCCACATTCACATCCCCACGTCCACGTCCACGGGCGGAATTCGCTAACTGGTATCAGGCAGCGCCTTGAGTGGGACTCAAGACTTCTTGGGTAACGCTAAAATGGTTCAAATGCGAATTACATGCTATGTATTCGGTAATGATTCAATTCAAACGACCTTCACAAAGGTCGCAGGCAGAGCAGATCGATGGATCAGTAAGCTTAGCACCTACATAAAGTGATTGTACTCAGTTTTTAGGGTTTAAATGCTATACATTCTTAGAGATGAAAAGTAAGATATCTTTACGAGACTTCCCGGAGTATCCTTGACATCTACAAGTACATTAAGTTTATTTTGATGAGAATTTTTAGATGCTTGCTCAACTTTTAGGACATTCGAAGATCTTAATTGCAAGGATAGGATAGAGATCCCCATTTTGGGAGTTAAAATTCTGTGGTATAGAATCTATACATATGTAGAATCTATCATTAAAAAAGGGAGAACCCTTTCATCTTTGTAAGGAGCAAGGCCGGAATACCCTAAGCAGCAATATTATATTTGTGGAATTTCAGATGTTACTCAGAGGAGAAGAAAAACCAATTTGTAGAACTTTAAGGACATTTAATGGTCTGTTTTGAAATAGCTACAGTGAACTTAAATTCTATATATCCTTTATCCCAAAAACTGAGAGTTCCTTGTCATTTTTGTAAACAAGATCAAGGCTAAGCCCTGAGTCCCCTTAATAGCAATAAAAAGGATTTCCTAATGTGGATATTTTAGAGGGAAAACCAATTTTTACAACCTACAGGACTTTTTGAGAGCTCAATTATAAGAGCTACAGGGAGCTTTCTCGATTTTAAGTGCTTAAATTCTTTATATTCTTAACTTTAGAATCTAAACCTTGAAATTCCATGAAAATCCTTGGGAAGATCAAGTGAAATCATAGATACCCAATGTATAAATATAAAGGTACCTATTCTTAACAAGAATTATTAAATGCTATACAGAGAAAATTTAATTGGAACAACCCAGAGCTTCCTTAATTACAAAAGTTGCAGTCAATATGCATATATTCCAACCAAGGAAATGTAGAAATCGTTATAAAATTGTAGGTTTCCGTTTAATTGCGATGGAAAGCAGGCACAATCTCTTCAACAAAAAACATCCTATTCAGTGGAATGGAATCATAAACCCAAATTTGTAGTCCCCGTACGCGTGTCATTGAACTTAAGACCAATTTATGGTTATTATTTGCGAGTAATTTATGCCTGACCGCCCGAACCGAGGGCTTTTTGTTAGATTTCGATTTGGACGTACATACGCGGTGAGTTTTGGTCTTCGCAGCGACATGTGATAAGGAGCGTGAGCGGGAAACGTGACTCGAGCCGGGCCGGGCATCAGCACGTAAATTATGCTGATGACTGGCCTCCGCACCCAGGCTCAAAAAAAGCTCCGCACACCGCCTCAAAGCCTCAAAGCCGAAAAGCGAAAAGCCAGCGCACTTTACCTCGCTGCACCGGCGATTGCGCTTCAAAATACCAGCACGTTCCAAGCAACAACAACAACAACAAGAATAACTGGCTTCCAACAGAATAACTGGCTTCCAACTGCCATTTGATCCGCTGCACACAAATATTTACAATACCATTTAATGGCATTTTGCCTTATAAAAGCTCAAATACTCGTAAAAAAGAGTTCTCTGGTTCCATGCATTTTATTTGGTTAATTGGGCCTTTGAACTCGAATTTGCGATAGCGATGATGAAAACGCCGCCAAGATAAAGTCATGCGACGAAACTTGATTTAAGACAAAGCCGGAGCTCTACACCACCACACCACACACCACACACCCCCCTCCCTCCCCTGCAAGGCATCCGCAGTCAACGCCCCCTGAGGAGTCGTGATAACAATTATAAAGGCAAAAAAACAAAAAAAAAACAAGAAATATGCCAATCAAAATGCAATTGCGAATTTTTAAAGGCCGTTATTACTGGCAAATAAGGGGGGCGTAAAGACGCCCCCACAAGGCATGTCGTTGTCGCAACGCACCGGTCACCCTGTGTCACATACATACACACAAATATATGCTTGTGTATGCATGTGTGAGGGTCCGCCGGAAAAATCTCTCAATGAAAATGAATGGCCAGTTTTTCCTGTGGCCGGCGGAAAGTCAACTGGTAATAAAGCTGCAGAGCGGCAGAGAGAAAAGGCCAATAATAGCTGCCAGCGAATGCAACTGCAACTGCAACTGCCACAGCGGCGAGCAGCGAGCGGCCTCTAACTGTAAACGGTCATTGAGCGGCGAGTTAAAGGCCAGGCCAAGGAAGGAGCAGGAGCTGGAGCTGGAGCAGGAGATGGAGATGGAGCTAGAGCAGGAGATGCAGCGGAAGAGAGAGAGATCAGCGGTGTGCCAGAGAGCGGGTGTGGGATCCAGTGGCAGGTATTTGTAGATGGCAGAGATGCAAGGAGAGCACAGTGGAACGAATCAGACTATCGGTAACCGGTACTTAATAACAATATTCTAATAAAATTTAATACAGTTGTATATGGCAAGGCTTCAGGAAGAGGAGAGTATCTTATCCCGTGTTCAATATTGCAATTTAATTAGTCTAATTTTAGAGATTCTAAGATAGACTATCTTTATCCCAATAACCAGATAATGCAAGTTTAGATGCAAGAGAAGTGGACCGAATCAGATGATCGATACCCGGTACTCATTAAAAAATAATCAAATTGTAGGTAACAGAGATACGGGGTGATCAATATAGAACTTTTAATCAACCGACAATCAAATTGTAGAAGCAGAAGATACAAGTGAACCCAGTGGATCGAATTAGATAATCGATACACTTTACTTTTTGAAATTTATAAACCTAGATATAATCCAATTTTAGATGGAAGAGATACAGGAAGATACTCTATTTACCCCGTGTGCATTATAACAATATGAATAGTAAAATTGTTGATAAATATACAGGAAGGACGATCTTTACCCGCTGCTCAGTATAGCAATTGTAGATGTCCGAGATTGCGATGAGGCCACTTGGTACTCTTCAATTCTATTATGACAGAAATATGTATATCCAAGGAGATAATAGTATGTCGCCGAATCAGGCTATTTATAGCCTACTCCTTAAAAAGATTAGAACTAATAGATTATACAATTGCGGATGCCTGGACCTATTAGCGAAAGAAAGCTTTGGTTGAGTTTAATACCCAGCTCTTATTATAACATCTATACCCTATGGATGATTTAATTGCAGATGACAGAGCATTTTAGAGAATCTTCCCTTTGTTTCAAGTGGTATACGCCCACCTTCTCACCAAATACTGGGTACAAACCACCCAAGTTTGTTTACGATTTTAAATTCCCAAACGCTTTTACACGAAACCGGTTTTAATTTGTTTTCCTAAAATGCTAAATAGAATTTATTTTGATCGTAAATCGAAGCCGCATTATCAGGGAAACCACTGTTCATTAAAGCTGCAAAGTATTATTGGCACTTGCGGCTTCGGGGAATTCGAGAGGTCTACTATACATATATCTTAAATACAAGAAATGATTTAAGGCATTTACGGTTTCACGCCAATTTAATTTGCTAAGCGGATTTGTGTTCCACGGTGACTGCATCCGAACTGAAACTCCAATTGCAGTTTGCCACACACACTCGCACACTCGTCGCACAACCACACATCTCTGGGACAAGCCGGTTTTTTGTTTCTTTTTTTTTCTTTTTTTTAAGTTATGGGGGAGGGGCTGTGGGCAAAAGCCAAAATGTGGCAAAATGGAAAAGGAAAATGTGTAGTGGAAAAATGCGAGGCATGCAGCAAGACAATAGACAGCCCCCCAGCAACAATAACAACAGCAAAAACAGTGAATAATCGAAATCCTGGTACATTATACGCTCGACTCGGGGAACCAGGGGAACCAGTTTGATTGCAATTCAAGCGGCCAAACGGCACCAGAAATTACGTATCACAGAAATACGTGTACGAGTATCTTCAGCGTCAACAGATCGAAACAAAAACAATAATACAACTGACAATGTTGTCTCTGCGCCACTGTCTTTGTTTTGTTTTTGCCCCCCAAGCTAATGTGTGTGTGTGTGATGAGTGTGCATGAGTGTGCATGGCATGGAGGAGGGAGGGGCGTGAGTAATGGCCACCTGTTGGTGCAACTCCAATTTGCTAAAACGATTTCGTTAGAATGCCGCGACAGCGACGTCTGTTCTGGCAAATGTGCAAAAGTCGCCTTTCTGGCAAATTGTAAAACAATTGAAAAGCAACAGGTAAACAGCTCCAGAAATCCCCCCACACTCAAATACACGCTCGCGCACACTCTTGCGCTGAGTGAGTCCGCAACCGCAAAAGAGAAAACTACTTACGTTGGCTCCCCTACGCTGGACCCTGAATGGTACGTGCGTTTGCGCCGATCTTGCCAGTGCAATTGCACTCGCTGCATATATGGGGAAGCGATAAAATTGTTATGATAATGGTGACTTTACTTTATCGATCTATGACTATCTCTTGTATGAAGTTTACAGTTTTATGGAATATTGCCAGTGCTTTTGAACTCGGTACCATCATATTACCGAAATAAAAATCATCTCACTATGAATTTGGACCATTATGTTGAATATTGATGTAGTTTCATCCACTTACTGCCAAGAACTTCAGTATTAATTTATGGAGGGAATGAATTATGAATTATCATATATGTAAGGTTTTAATGGATTTTTCAATGCTAATATGCCAATAATAATTTCCTTAAGGGGGTATTTCTCTTACTAGTTTGTGAACTATACTTTTACATTTGCTACTAAAGTTTGCTGATAGGGAGCATTGAAAGTGCAGCGCATTAGGGGACTCCTCCTGGCCGGTCACCTGGCTCATAACTAGTTTTACATCTGCAGCCGACCAGGGCTGGTGAGTCACGTTTGAGAGTTAATGATTACACCGCGCCAGCTCATTACGACTCCGCGCGAGCGTGCAGCCCTGGCGGGCAGAGGCTCTCCGGCGCGCTGTGCCTTGGCTTCAGTCTCTTGGGGCTCTTGATCGGCTTGATCGGTACTTCGAAGTAGCGGACCGTGAAGGTGCCGAGGATATTCCATTCGACCGCATAGCAGTCGTCGTCGTTGTTGTTGTTGTTGTTGCCGCTGGGGCTGCTGGGCTGTGTTATCGTAAATTTGCACAGGCAGCGTGCGTGTAAGCGAGGGAGCGAAAAGAGGACGGAGTGCGCGCGCAAAACGCTAAACTAAACGGTTTTTGTTTCTCCAAGAGATCGTCGGCCGTCCCTTTCTGGCCCGCATCCTCACCCCCAGCATCCATCCACCGTTATTGTTGTTGCTGCCTCGCGTGTAACTAAAAAAAAAAAAAAGAAAAAAAGTGAAAAAGCAAAAGAAAACTAAACTGTGCCGTCGTCGCATCAATTGCACTAATTTCTTCAATCAGCGGACAAGGCGAGCGCAAAGAAAAGCGGAGATTTCGAGGCTTTGAGATTTCAAGATTTCGAGCAAGTGAAACTGGCGAAAATTGTTTAACTGGCAGCAAAGTAAGTGAGCGATTACCAAGAGCAGGCGACTAAAAACCCACAAATATCCGCGCTCAAAGCCGAGCTTTGCATTTTCTAAGCCCCTGGGTCGTCTTACACGTCATTTTCTGCAGAGTCATTAACGAAAGGCAGGTCAAGAGAGAGCGACAGGGAGAGGGACACGGAGAGGGAGAGCCAGCGGGCGATCGAGTGGGAGGCCTGATCGTGAACGGGAGGGAGGGGGAGAGAGAGCCGAAGATCAAGACAATGTCTTTGTTTAACTGGAAATTTGTTTAATGGCACTTGGAAAAATTAAAATTACAAATCACCATGGCTGGCTCTCCCTCTCTCTCTCTCTCTCTCTCTGGATCTCCTCTAATCTGTGCAATTGTTTATCGCTCGCCTGCGCTCGCGCTCTCTCCACCTCTCTCTCTCTCTCGCTGCCTCTCTCTGCGCGAGTGCAAGTGAATTAAACGAAACGACTTGAAAAAGTTGGAGCTGGGCTTTTTTGTTGTTTAGTTCGCTGCTGTCTCCCGTCCCGTTAGTTTGCTTTAGCTTTTGGCGCCGTGGCGCTCCAGGAATAGCGGTGAATTGTGCATAGTGCTATTGTTGCTGTAACTCCTCCTGCCTCCGCCAAAGTCGTCCACCTGTCACGGTATGCGTGTGCGAAAGAGTCGAAATCGCAGGAAAGCAAAAGTCAAAAGCAATTTCAATAACCACTGCAAAATTAACGTTTGTGTGCCAGTGTGCCGTGGCTTGCATGTCCATCTTGCAACACAGATACCCATACACTCGAAAAAAAGTCCACAAAAAAGAGTCACGCAAGGTCCGCGTGTCTCGGCTTCTGCTAATTATGAAAGTTAAAATAACATCCAGACAGAAGAGAGAAAAACAACGAGCCAACCGAGCCCACCGAGCCAACCCGCCCAGCAGCGAGCCGCTCTCGCGGCCCGGTCCCGGGCTCGGGCCATTTGTTTGTTTTTGTTAGCCATGTTAGCCGTTAGCCTTGTGCAATGTTGTTGGCCAAACACCTGTCGAACGCCGAACGCCGAACGCCGCCCCGATGAAAGTGTCTGGCCAGCAAGAAGAAAGAAGAAAGAAATGACCAAAAAACATATGGCAGCTCACAAACTATTATTCACTTGTATAGCCCCCTGCCCCCTGCCCGGCAAAGCATTAAAAAACTGAACAGCAGCCTCGTCAGCAAAAAGGGCATAAACGGAGAAATGAGAATCCGCTGGCCATAATTTCACAGTCAGTGCACAGCGCGCAGGCCCGATTGAATTTGAGTCGCAACCGCCTGCGCCCTTGCCACCCCCTCCCATACGCGGGCGGAGCATGTTCGGGCATATTCTGGCACCGCATTTACATATCTGATGTACTTTACGATGCCTCTAGCCTCTAATCTCGGAGCGGTAATCAGTGCTGGCCGTCTGGCGGTTTTGGCCAAGATCGATCCGAGATCAGCGGCGTTATGGAACGCGGAAGTTGCGGAAGGTCGTAGAGTCAGTGGGTTCAAGAATTCATCGACTAGGGCACGTCTGAGATTAAATATAATCCATTACCTACAATTGAAGAGAGCTAAATACTAGTCTTCAAATATATTTCGGGGCTAAAGTCTGTAGGTTCTAACTCAATGAAAACCTCATAGCAAGAATTTATCGCCTTAGGCACGTCTGAAATAAAACTACCCACTATTAAAGAAAGCTAAATACTAGTATTCAAATATATTAAGGGGTTTCTAAATGAATGATGTCTATTTGCGACACGTAAAGTCAGTGATTTCCTAACTTAATGAAAACCTCATTGGAGAAATGATCGAGACCTTCGGTTCGGAGTTCCCTTTTCTCCGTCAAATTCCGAACACTTAACATCTCGATTCCCTTTTGTTCGAAACATTCTCAGCTTTTGGTTTTTGGGAGCCCCAGGAGCTAAATGAGCTATGGGATGCCCACCGCTGGCCCNAGGGGTTTCTAAATGAATGATGTCTATTTGCGACACGTTAAGTCAGTGATTTCCTAACTTAATGAAAACCTCATTGGAGAAATGATCGAGACCTTCGGTTCGGAGTTCCCTTTTCTCCGTCAAATTCCGAACACTTAACATCTCGATTCCCTTTTGTTCGAAACATTCTCAGCTTTTGGTTTTTGGGAGCCCCAGGAGCCAAATGAGCTATGGGATGCCCACCGCTGCCCCAAAAGAAAGTGAATATTCTTCATCAAATATTCATATTTCTTTTTTCATGTTCTTTTTATTCACGACTCGTAGTCAGTAGATTATTTCCTCAATGAAAACCTCATTAGAAGAATTCGCCACTTGTGGCACGTCTCAACAAAAAATGAAGAAAGTAAATATTCTTCACCAAAAATGTTTCGTTTTTTCTGGTGCTTTCTATTTCCGACCCGTAAAGTCAGTGGCTTATTTCCCAATGAAAACCTCTTTGCTAGAATTAATAACCCTGGGAAAGTCTGAGAAGAAGTATAACACTGTTCTTTAAACATATTTGGGTATTACTGATGCTTTATATATTCGATTCTCAAGGTTCTATCTATATATCTTTCTGTATGGAAAATTTTATGCCTAAGATGCATCACCTGAGACAGGTTTGAGAAAAAAGATTTAACTAAATATTATAGAAACTCTTAGAGGAAGCTAAATAGTATTCTTCAAATGGTATTTCTGATTATTTCTACTTACAAGTCGTAGAACCAGTATTGTCATTGAAACCCCCATTGAGACATAAATCCGGGCTGCTAAAAGCTAAATATCATCCACTTACTCTTTTCTAAACAGCAGAAAACCTTCAATGCGATTAGGATCCGCAATGACCATAAATAGATTGAAGTATCCGCACTTCCAGAGCCCATATTGGGGAAATAATCGAGCCATTGTGCGTTCGCCTGAACCCCGTTAAGTGATAACCATTTGGAAATAATGTCAAGTTGGTCTGGTCTAGTAGTACGAGTACGAGTGCTCGCATAATGGGGAGCGATGGAGGCAGATCTGGCACGCCGTCTGCATTCCAAATGATGCGGGAAGGATTGTTGGACTGCGGGGGCGGAATCCGTAAGTGCGGATAACTTCCGCGACATCTCGACAAGTGCGTATGTACATAGGATGTGCTCGTACATGGTACATGGTACATGGCCCCATGTATGCAAACATCTGTGTGTATCAGTGGTTGGGTCGCCGCATTATCTTTTGTTTGGCGTTTGAAAACAGTCGTCGTAGTATTGTAGTTGTTTGAGTAATTGCGCACAATTGCCTCGGAAGCAGGGAAACAGGGTGCTCCGTGCCAGGGACGCCTCGTTTAGGTTTTACTATTTCGGTCTTGATTGTTTTTGATGTTGCTGTTGCTGCGACTGGTGCGAAAGCCAGCGTTGTGTGCTATTTTCGAATTTTGTATTTTATAACTCGACAGCGCCTTGGCTGGCGTCATCAGCGTCGCTTGCCGCTTGCCGCTTGCGTTTGCCGCTTTTGGCCAATTTAGCTTTCGCTTTTGTACGATTGCCTAACGATTGCCATCGGTCGCCGCAGCACCACCACCAGCCCCAAGCCTCCCCCTTGGCCAACTCCGAAATAAATCAAACCCAAAAAATACAATACTACACACATGCGACGCGCTGGCAAACAAACGAAATGAAACGAAACGAAACAGAGTGCCGTAAAAAACAGGCAGGCTTCATTAATTTTTTGCAAGATTTTTCTTAATTATGAGACGGCACGAAATGTGAGAATTGCACGGGAGAACTCACTCACAAAAGATCCGACCCGATCTCGGATCTCGGTCCAAGGTGCTGCCGCTGCGATCAGATGTGATCTCAGTTTGGCTTAGCTTAGCGACTTTGTTCTAATTTCGGTTTTCCAACTTGTGGCTGTGGCTTTTGTTTCTGAGAAACAGTGCCTGCCGTATTGTCTTTGCGGGTGGGACCCGCCGACGTCTCCTAGGGTGCAATTTTATTACAGCCATACAGTGCGTTTCGCAACGCTTAGGCGGTCTCGAAACCACCGTGCTGGTGCTCGTGCTCAGAGCTGCAGATCAAGTTCTGGCCGGGCTGGAATTGCGTATTCCTCAGCTTAAAACTTGGCAGAGTCTATGAACATAAATTGTAGGTGAATGATCTCTTTGTTTAGCTCAAGTGCTTGCCAATTTAAGCACTCTCTTCGACAATAATGGGCAGGTTCCATTGAAGGTCACTTGTGTTGATGGACCAGAGCAGTCATACCTTATTAGTAATGGAGATCATTGAAGATATACAGATAGAGACGATCACGAGAAGTGTTTCCAAGGTTCCCCCGCCACATGAAGTTTCCTAGAATCGATACAAACGCGTTTTGCGACAGTGATAAATAAGTGGACGGATGCGAATTTGAGGTCTAGGTCCAAGTGCAGCAGAGCCACAGCTGATGGGAGCAACAGGTTTGCTGGTGTGACGCAGATGCCAATGGGATTGGCCTGCATGGCACCGCCCTCCCCTCCACATGGATTCTTTGCCCCCCGCTCGCTCCGAGCACGATTTGCAATTAGCCAAAAGAATACATTCAGATTCAGTTGGTTGTATAACGATAATTAGCAGTACACAGCAGCCAGTGCAAATAGCGCTGGCGACAGCTGGAATTCGTGTTCGTCGCAAGCGCGCATTATACTCGTACTTGTATTCATAGTCGCCAGAGATTGAAGAGGGAAAACCCAATGGCGACGGCGACGACAGGCAAAGTTCAATTCAATTCGCATCTCATTTATCAATTTCGTCTTCTAGTTGCAGCAGCACCCACAACAGCTCAAAAACGGCGCCGACAACGACGATGCCTTATCAGCCAGCCAACAACGGCGGGAGCGGGAGCACCGGGGCCAGCAAGACGGCCGCCAAGATGGCCCAGCTGAAGTTCTGGAACAAGCAGAACAGCGGCAAGCAGCAGCAGCAGCAGGACAAGGACAAGGACACCGCCGACGGGGGCACCAACAGCAGCAACACCAGCGGCAACAGCAACGGCGACGCCAAGAGCGACGCCAAGAACGGCAAGCGCAACTGGCTGCACACGCCGGAGCAGCTCATCAGCGGCCACGCGGTCTATCTAGTCAAGGTGAGCGGCGGACACCACCTGTGACGACCTCAATTGTCACTGGCAGCACTGTGCGAAAAGCGTCACACCTCGCAATTCCACAGGGCAGGCTCCCAAAGCAGTCAAAGCTCAAGCAGGGGCTCAACCTAACTAAATGGTCCAATTGTACCTGAAGATGTTGTTATAACAGCTTTTTTAATTATGTGAACTTCTTACCGATCGCTTTTCCGTTCCAGTTCTTTGGTAACCTGAGCGTGGACCAGCCCAAGGGCATCGAGGTGGTGAAGGAGACCATTCGGAAGCTGCAGTTCGCCCAGCAGATGAAGAAGGCGGAGACGGGCACCCAGGAGAAGCTGAAGAAGCTCGAGATCACCATCAGCATCAAGGGCGTGGCCATCCAGGAGCCGCGCACCCACAAGATCCTGCACCAGTTTCCTCTGTACAACATCTCGTATTGTGCGGACGAGCAGGGCGTGAAGAAGTTCTTCAGTTTCATTGCCAAGTCGGTGAAGACGAAGGACGGATCTGGCAGCGATCCGGTGACGAACGGCCATGCGAACGGAAACGGGGATGGCGGTGCCAAAACGGAGGAGAGCCACGAGTGCTTTGTCTTCATCTCGAACAAGCTGGCCTCGAACATCACGTTGACCATTGGTCAGGCCTTTGACTTGGCCTACAAGTAAGCTAGACACCATTTAGATTGTCTGACGTCAATTGATTTGCGCGTTTGCCTGTTGCAGGAAGTACATGGAAAGCACTGAGAAGACGAATCTAAATAAGGCGCAGCTGCAGATCAGTCTACTGCAGCAGACTGTGAACGCATACAAGGAGCGACTGCGCGAGATATCCGCCAAATTGCCAAAGTCCGAGCTGGATGCCGTGCTCGTCAATATGGGCATCAAGGACATTCTGGAAGCGCCCAGCACTGAGCTGCCAAATGGAGTCGATGCGGCCACCGAGGCCCTGAGCAACGGCAAGCTGGGTAAGCCTGCAGGATGTCAAATCACCCTAGGACCTTCTCGCTAATCCTTGTAAACTGTTTCAGATGACGACAAGCTGCTGATTGATACCAATTCCACCACGGCATCGACCCACTCGTCGTCGCCCAACTCGTTCTTGCCCATTGTCCCGCCGCGGAACAACCTGTCCAGTCAGATCAGCATCGGCAGCAAGGGCAACAGCCAGAAGATGGACGAGCTGCTGCTCAACTCCGATTCGGACAGCGATTTCGATCCGCGTGCGGACGAGATGCCGGACAGCGGCAGCAACAGCGGCCGGAATGCGATCAGCAACGATCTGTTTGGCTTCGAGCCGGCCAAGAGCTTTGGCCAGCAGCTGTTCTTCAACAACAACGATCACAAGTTGCAGAACAACAACACGAACAACAGCAGCTTACTGATCAGCAACAGCAACAACAGCAGCATCAACAGCAGCGGCTTCTCCAACGAGATGAACATCACGCCGCCATTGTGTAGGTTACAATCCCAGTGATTACCAGCAATCTCAGTGATTGAACTAATGTCTGACATCCTATTGCAGTGGCTCCGCCGCCAAAGATTGCTGCTCCCAGGCGTATCATACCGGCAAACACTTCCGGAGGTCTCAACGGCAACACGGACCTCTTCGGATCGGATCCCTTTGAAATGAACAATGGTCCGGCTATCTTTAAGGTTAGTCCTCGCAGATTGCCTGATCGGTTCGGGTTTTACAATAACTGAGGGTTCCACTTGCAGCAAAATCAACTGAACCTTGATGACTTCTCGCTGGAGAGTTTGGATCCTCTGCGCAAGTAGAGGAGGGGGTAGGTGCTACCAACGCCATTGTCATGTTTCAACTCGAATGAATCTTGAGGACGTCGCCCCGGCATCCCGGAGGATGTGCCCTCGTTTATCTTCTTCGCTTAAACGTGCCCACGTTTCTCCGCTTCGCATGTATTCCAATCCAATTGCAATTTGATTTATTTAATGTGTATTATTGTTTATATATTGTATTGTATTTATTATCATTGATTTTTGTCGATTTTATATTGCATATTATGATTTCTACTATTATTATTATTCTAATTATAATACGATTATTGTCGAAAGTCGAGATCAAGAGAACCCACAACAACAAATATCGCAATGCACTTTGTTTGAACACGTATCAATTTGTTGCTGTAGTTAAATAGTTTAATTGAACGTCGAAAGTGATAATGTGAAAAATGCTAAACAATGCTAACTAACTGAATGTGAAAATTTTGTAAAAAATAATTGTAAAAATAACTCAAAGCAAAGCAAAGCAAGGCAAACGAATCGATCGGTTACTGTATAGAGACGAACCCGGAGAAGAAGAATCAAAGCAAAATGAACAATATTTAATGTTATCGATGCAATATAGAGAAATATTACGATTACTATTATTATTGTGTATGTAATGAATAAAATGTAGTGCCTAAAAGAAAACACCAGCCGCCTTGTCTAATCGTCAACAAATTGCTTTATTTATTCTCTATCAACTTTTCGTTTTGAAAATATGTTAACAATATATAGCTACGCGTTGCTGCCATGAATACAAATTTGAGTTGCTTCTGTTGCTGTTGCACTTTGGGAATGTTTGCCTAGAGCTAGTGATATACAATATTATTCTGCGTTTCGAGTTTCCAGCAGTTGGTTCCTTAATCGTCGTCGTCCTGCTGTTGCATTAACCTGAGTAGCCTTTAGACGTTTTCGAGCAGTCGCTTGCCCTAAACGTCGTGGATCAAATCTGTGTAGCGCTTCGGCGTGCTGGCCGACAGCTGGCGTGCATTCATATCCGAGCTCTAGAAGATCAAAGAGTTTTAGAAACGTTAGGCGTGCCCTGGGGGAGAGAGGGGAAAACCAAAGAACTGCAAGCTCATCTGGCCCGGCTAGTCTTATAAATTCTTTAAATAACCATATAAATAACGCCAACGATTGGAAAAGTTCTGAAAGAAATCATCAGTTGAGATAGCGTAAATATAAGTAAAGAAATAGAAACAACAATAGAAGTAGAACAAATCAAAAATAGGTCACACAAAGTTACCACAAATGAAGTCTTAGTTGGGGAGAGAAGTGTTAGGGTGAATGCTGCTGGGAGTTTAAAACAAATTAAAAGTTCAACAAGTAACAATTATAGTCGAGTGTCTCGACTATAAATACCCGGTTCTAAGTTTCCACCTGACTTTTACAACAGGGATAAATATAGCGGAATGAATAAAATATGCCAAATATAATATTTAAAATAAATTTCGTGTTTACAAAGTTGCCGAGACTTTCGCAACACAGATATATGTATATTGTCTCAACCAATGTAATTTGGAGTTAAAATTGTGGACGGCACAGAATTTCGCAGTTTGCAAACTTGTGCGGAACTGGTATCACACAATTCTGAATAGTAATTCCATTTTTCTTTTCAATATAGTCTCCAAAATCTAGGCGTTCTCACGGACATATGGACATGCAGGGATCGATCTTATGAGGTCGGAAAAGCTTTCCTCTCCCTGATAAATCCCTGTTACATACGAATTCAATATACTCGTACCCTTGTTATTTTTAAGAACCGGGTATAGGTATTGTAGTTCAACAAAATATGGTGTTTCAGTGTGTACAAGTTCAACAGTTTATTTGTTTAAAACTTTTTTAACTTAACAATTACAATTAAATAGTGTGCTCAAAAAGATAAATGTACATATTTTGATATTGCATGCAGTTTTGGGGTTTAGCCTAATTAAAATCCACAAATTAAAGCTAATTTCGCAAATGTTTCAGAACAATTGTTTACTTTAGAGTATGCGTGTGTGTAAATATGTGTATATAAATATGTATGTATAGCAATTTATTTCTACGAACGTAATTTTAAAGCCAAGGGCTCTGCGCCACTCGCTCCCCACAAAAAATGTTAACCAAAAAGTTAATGCCCGCTCCGTATTTTGGGGCAAAATGTTCTGTGTGGAATGTCAAATGTTAAGCGATAATATTTCAATCAGAGGCCTCACAACCCCAAAACTTTTTGTTCTCTGTTTCCAATCTGAACAAAAAATTCATATGAAATACGGTCACGTGTACAAACTGAAGTCATAATTAACATTAACATTAAACAATAAAAAAACACTTTTCACTTGACTGGGTAGCGGGTGCAGGATGTGGTTTGCTTGCTTGCTGGGTTTTGGATTGGACTTGATTAGATTGAATTGGGTTGGATTGAGTTGGATTGGTTTGGTGCAGGGTGGCGCAAACTCTTTACACAGCCAGGCGGGTTCGTTTCAATTTCATTTTCATCTCATTCTCATTCTCGTTTTTTATGAAATTTTGGTTTTGGGCATTTTCACACGTCTACTGGCTGACGGCGCTCGACTTCTTCTTTTTAGCGTATTTTACCTGATTGGACCAGTCGCCCGTGGGCACGGTGGCGCGATAGAACTTTGAGCTGGTCTTGTTGAAGATGGGCAGTAGTTCGTTGGCCTCATCGGACAAAGCCTGAAATGGGAACAGTTGCTCGGTTATTTACTATTTATAGCGCCCCTTGAAGGCGTGACAAACCTTCAGGTAAATGATGGCATCGGTGCCGAATCCCTCGCAGGAGAGCAGCACAATGTCGCCGTGGAAATAGCGGGCGTAGAGCCGCGAGATCGGCAGTCCGTAGCCGTAGCCCGCCAAAGGAACCGTGTGCAGATCCGACTTCGAGGGCTGCGGGGCCGTGCTGTACATGTACTTGAAGAGCTGATCCGTCTGGGAGCGGGGAATGCCGCCGCCCTGGTCGGAGATCTTCACGCAGATGTCCTCCTTGCCCTTGCAGATGGCCACCTTCAGCGGGGGCAGTGTGTCGTTGTTGTCATGGTTGTGGTGCTCCACCACTGCGCGCATCGAGTTCTTGAAGAGCTCGAAGAGCATGTAGTAGAGGTGCGAGGGCACGTACACGGTGCGGATGGGCAGGCTGTCGGCGGGCTCGCTGCTGTGCTGCTGGATCTCCAGCGCCGGACTGGTTAGATAGTACTGGTCGCACAAGAACCGGGCGTTCTCGTACGCATCCCTCACCACATCCGACAAATCGCAGGCGGGATCCAGGCAGCCAATATGCCGGCCACCAGAGTGGGGATTACCGCCAAAGAGCAGGGCTGTGAAAGACTCGATTAGTTCTCCATTTCTTAGGGCAATCAATCAAACGCTTACTGTGCTGGTTGATCAGCATCCGAATGCTGATGCGCGACATGTAGAGGCGGTCGAGAAAGTACTGAATGGAGCTCTCGGTGGGTGCATCCACCTGGCCGCCCTCGTTCTCCTTCATTTCGATGACTCCCTGGGCCATCGTCTGCACCACATCGTTGTGTCGATTCCTAATGAGATCCAAGTCTTGCACAAACCTGAAATGGGCGAAACATTGTTGTAGAGTCGAATCGCAATGGTCTACATGTGTGGGGTTACTTACTTTTGCAGATTGGCGTGTGTGGGTTCGGCTTTTTCGTACTCCAGAACGTCCTCGAAGCTCTTGACATACCAGCCGCTGACTTCGCTGACGGATCTCGTGTGCAGGAGATTGTCGGGCAGGAGGGCAATCTCCTTCATGATATTCGCCAGCCGGACGGGCAGCTCTTTGCGCAGGAATATGAAGGACTTCTTTTCGCAGGCATTTTGACCTGAAAGACGAGCATAGAACACAGAGAAACATATGTAAGCAAGGGGAAAGATAGTAAAACGTTTCACAAGTCTCTGTTTTGTTTACTTTGCTCAGTTTCTAGTCTAGATTATTTAGAATATATGTATTTTAGTGGCTTGGCTTATCAATGCATTCGGTGATCATGAGGTAACGAGTGAAAAGCTCATGGGGTCCTCAACCTAGCGAAAAGTATAAACAACCTCGTCGTATACAAAAGAAAACAATTCTAAAACCCACATAAATTCAATTGGATTAATTATCAAGAGTGCCCGAAAGTACTTGAGCTGAATACATATCTACAGCGTGCTTATATAGTATAATCAGGTATGTAGTCGTAGTGTATAGCATATTTGAGTACATTTGAGTACAAGCCAAGTTCAAAGCTCCTTGGGCAAATGTGAAATAAATCAACCGCAGCAAACTTTGCCCCCGTCAAGCTTTTCAATTTGCTTTGTGCTTGTGTATTTCTTGTGTCGTATTTGCTTACGATTCTCTCAGTGTTTTTGTGGGGCCCGTGGTTGCGTTGGCTCGAGTGTTGTGTGTTTGTTTGTTGACGAGAGTCCACAGTTTCGTAACAAAAAGAGAAAAGCAAAAATATTGCGATTGTGGCGTACGCGCTGATAAGGCCAAAATGAAATTATCGGCGGGGCAGCCTTGACCGGCTCAGACACGCCTCTTTCTTTCGATTTCTGCTTTTCAGTCGCCAAAAATTAATGGCGATAATAATCGTCTTGGGGGGAGTAATTAAAGAGGCGATCCCAAGAATATTCGCCACCTCTAATTGGAAGTCCAGACACAACGCAAATAACAAAGTCATAGTATATACGTGGCCATATAGCATAAATTAGACTGGAGCCGCTTTATGCCGTCCGCCTGTTTATGAGTCAATTGTAACGAATCGGCAAAACAAAACAGAATCAATAAAACTGGTTATAAAAACAAGCAAAAGCAAACAGCAAAAGGCAAAAACCACAACACACGGAAAGAGAGGCGATAACCTCTCAAGAGACAACGATTCCGCTGAAGGAACCTGCCAGAAGTTGATCGAACATGGGCGAGAGATACATGAAATATTCATATACCACACGCGCACCGCCTCCCAAACTGACTCTCGCCCTAGCAGATGACCTCAAAACAAAGCTTTTAATGCTTTGTTTTTTGTTTACTTGTTTGCCATTTGGACCCGCTCTCTCGCTTCCACTATCGCTCACTTGTTTTGCGTGAAAAATGTATCAAAAATAACACGCCAGAAGCCTCCGGACTCGATCGGGTTGTCTCCGGCGTCTGGCACATATTCCGCAAAGCGTAGACTTTGATGCATTGCCCCCTGATAAGTCTCACCCTCGCTTTCATCGGCGATAAATGCTTTGGAGTGGATTAATCATAAGTGCGAGTGCCATATGCATTTGGATGGTTGCCGCCATAAAAAAAAATTGGACAGCTGCACAGATTCAAAATAATTGTGTGGCTCGCTCATAAAGGGAGATTATCTAAAGAAATTTAACCAATGTATCCTTAACTATGGTCTGTTCTTGTCTTCAATTAACTATGACGCGTCAACGAGACGGAACAGCTTGAATTCCAACTCGCCATTTTACAAATTCGTTGTCCCATTCCAATTTTCTATATCGAATAGCTAATTAAAGCAGATCTTCAAAAACAGTGGTGGACACTCCATAGGTCTTTTAGGTCCCAGTGATCCCAAAAACAAAGGGCTGCGAATGTCTCGAACAAAAGGGAATCGACAAGTTAAGCGTTCGGAATCACCATAATAGATTTATCAGAATTTTAACCAAAGTATCCAAAACCTATGTTATCTTGAGATAACTTTGGTTACGTTAACGAAACAGAAAAGCAATAATTCCCACTCGTTAGTTAACGAATTCCTTGTTCAATCCCTTTTTCCTATACCTATCCCTATTTTCAGACTTTGAAAGAAAGTATCTTAACAGATGAAGATGATCTCTTATTATCTGGAGTTTTTATCTTGAAATTTGCAACTCTTTATCCTTATCCTATCCCTATATTCTATATCCAACGGCTATTAAAAGCAGATTATCTAAAGTCATAGTAGATTGATCAGGATTTTACCGAGATCCAGATGATCTGTTATCTTGGGGGTACTTTGCAAACCTAAACGAACACAAAAGCAGGCATTCCTTATCCTTTCCCCATTTTCTATACCATTCAAAGTTAGTCACAACTGTTGCGTGTGCCAGCCGTGAAATTGAAAACTTAACGCACTGCACGAATTCAATTCCAGAGTGTGTAACTGAATTGAAATTGAAATTGCATCCCCATTATCAGCTTTGAGCCATTGATTTGCCGTAGAGCTGTGGGGCAATTTGGTCGCCAATGGCGCATTAAATAATTCACAGGGCTTGGCACGCAATCGGGCGAAGGGGTCAAAGAAATGCCATTCCAGATACGACTCAATTCCAATGCAATTACATTAGAAAGGGGTAAAATACTACACTGCATTGCACTTAGAACGACCTACGTCACGCCCCGCCCACAAACCATGACCATTCCGTTTGCTTTCCATTTCTTTAAGAACAGCTGTTCGAGCAGGCCCAGAAGTGGTAATATCGCTCTTCTATTGCATCAGCGCACTCGCTTTTGGCCACTGGATGCCTCTCACCGTCTTTTGAATATTTTGAGTATGTATATTTGACTCACATTCGCCCTGTGACAAAAATACGGCGCGTGTGGAACTGCGGACATGCGACTACGTCTCTATTATTGCCGGTGGCGGCTTGCTCACTCTTTACTCGATTTTGTTTATTTTTTTGGCCAACTGCTTCGCTTTTGGCCAACTGCTGACGTCCGCTGTTATTTTCCCTAAAGAGGTTCCAAAGTCCGGCCCCAAATTGAGGTGACAGCATCCTGGACTTTGCCCCAAATGGTCACAGTGATCTGATCCATTTAAATTTTTCCATTGTACTGGCAGTACATATATTGCACTTTGCTCTCTTCAAAGATCGTCTAATTAATGCTCTTGTGTCGCAAAAATTGGCACATGATCGCGTGGGACAGCCGAAATCGGGCCCCTAAAAAATGTATACATATTTATTTGATAGCAAAACATGGCCTTCGGATTTCAGTCAAAATAAACGCATATTATATGGGCCCTTGAGAAACTAGATATACGAGATCTATAGAACCAGATAGTCAGCCACCAGCCAGGCGCGAATTTTAGAGCCTTTTTTCAAATTGAGCGGGCGGACTTTGCCTGGTTGGCTGCTTAGCTTGCCCTGGAAAGCGCTAATCGATGCTTAACCTGAATCACCGGGCCCGGCAAGTGTTCGCTTGTATGATAATATATTAACAATGTCCCGAACCAATAATAACACCCTGAACACCCTATAGATATAAACATAATTACTTGACGTTTATGGACCCCCCCAAACGCGAGCAAAACACAATTAAGTGCCCCGGGTACAGTTGGCGACAAAACAACGGCAAAATATAGAACCTTATCTTTCCGACATCAAAGTTCAAGTATCGCCAGGGCACACATTAGTTATTTATTTGGTCAGTTCGATTGAGGGCTGGTGGAAATTGGGTGGCCATAAAGGCCTGTAAACTAATTTCGTTGTTGGTACATCATAAAAAGTGTGTATAGTATGGCACGAAACCTGTGTCTGCTTCAAGATACCAAAACAAAAGCCGCCCCATAAGGGGGTGCAAACAAAAAGTAGCAAAGCCTGTTGTTTGGATCTAAATTTAGATGATAATAGCTCTTCCTCTCAGCCGCCCAGCCTCTGTAACCCTCTCTAACCCTCTGAAAACCTCTGAGACCCTCTGCTATTTTCCAGCCAAGCCACTTGGTGCGGACTTTTATTTCTGCTCACGTCAGATGCCATTCGTGCTACTGAAATGGCTGAGAGCAAGCATAGCCTGGTTTTCGTACAGTGAGAGAAACACCACAGAGGTGTCCAATACGTATTTGGATAAAAGCTAATAGAATCTTTAATGGTTAATTCGAAACCGGCGCATTTCCTCACCCAAAGTAGCACTGGGGGTTGCGTGTGTCGCTTTTATTGGGGCAGGTTGAAGGCCCGGATTTTGGGATACACTCCTGGGGAGGGTGTGGGTGGTGGGACTGACATTGAAACGTCATTGAAGGCCACGTGCCGCTTGCCGCTGCTCAATGAAGTGTGGGCGGAAAAGCGCTTTCCCATCCCATCCTCGTATTTCATTGCCAAAACATGTTTATGAATTCAAAAACTAGCAACCTCGCGAACAAGTTGAGTTATTCCAACTTCCGTTTTTGCAACAGGCTTTTCGAGGGGGGCGGGCCAGCTGAGGGGGGTAGGGAAAACCCAAACCAAGCCAAGCCAAGCTAAGCTAGGCATTCAATTGTTGATACTGCATCTGTGTGAGTATCGCAATCAACAGTTTGCTGAGAGCAAAATAATATAAAGCCTAATTGACATTTCAATGAAACGGAATTGGCTATTAGATAACGCCAATTTTGCGCAGTTTAGCGCTTAGATCAGAACTTTTTAAGAACTGTTTTGAATGCAACGCCTGCAAGGGTATCAGCTGTAATTTAATGCTGAGTCAGCGGAAATAATTCAGCAATATGGCGAAGGTTTTGGGGGGAAAATCGAAAACAGTTTTATGTTTAAACAGCTGACTATGGCGATTTTAAACTAGTTATTACGCAATTAAATTTGAAAGCACCGCCTGCTAAGATTTAATAGGACCAAACTCATTAAATAATTAATTGATCCTTTGCAATTGACTCACCAAAGTCCATGAACTGCTTTATCGACAGCGGCGAGGGATTGAAGCCCGAGTAGAAGTCCAGCATTTTGGCCAAGCTCGCCATCGACGAGGAGGCGGCCGACATGCGAACCGGGAACAGGCGCATCTTGCGGCCTATAAAGATTCTCGAATATCTGGCCAAAGAGGATTGGCCGGGCTTATCTTAACAACTTTGTTTGTTACTTTCCGGCCAACTGTTTTTCCCGCTCGCGTGTGCTTTTGCGGCGTTTTTCGCGGAGAGCGAAGAATTGAAAGCCGGTGTCCTTTCGCTCTCTTGTTCGACTCTCACAGGACGTTAACCGGTACAAGGGGGCCGGCTGCTCTCACTTTCCTTTGAGACGAGGCGGAGGGAGACGAGAAGAAGCGGCAACAGAAACAGCTGGCAATCTCCTGTCTCTGGTGCTCAATAAATCAATGGAGCTTTAACGGTAGGCCTTACAAAATCGTAGAAAATTTGTGTACAAATTGGGGGTATAAAATCGGTGTTAGCTCTGTTCCGCACTGCTGGGCGTGCTGTGCTTGCCGTGCTGCTGTTTCTGGCGAGGATTCCTCCGCAGATGCGCCATAAACGCGATTGATTTTGTACGATATACAGCTGGGGTTTTTGTGCGCCACGCGTGAGTGTTTTTTCGTCTATTGTCTCCAATTAGCTGCACTCGCTTCCGACTCTTCGCTTTTTGTTCTTCTGGCGCGGCCACGACGCGAGCAGCTGTTGTTCTGGCAGAGAACTGAGCAAAGCGAGGCGCGGAGGAGCTCCAGCACTCTGGATTCTCCAAGTTTCGAGAGCACGCCAAAATTGTGGCCCACCTTGGCTGGGCCGGAGGGGGCGCCGAACTATCGATTGCAGTATATCTCCTATCGATAGCTTCCGATTTCGTTAGCGACTGGTCGGCCACAGAGCTTTTTGGCGACTCCATTTGAATTTATGAGAACTAACATATTTATGTTGAAATCAATCCTTTCCTTGTTGTTGGTTTCATTTCTGTCTGCAACATAACCTCTTTATTGGTTTTAAGGCTTTGTTGTAATAATTGTTACATCATTATTACAAAAATAAGGTAAAGAGATTTATTATCCTGGGCTTATGAAGCGAATTTAGGTTTTCGAATATCTCTCACCCTATAACTTTAGGTTCTACCTACTTGTGAACTTCCTATAAGCTCCACTGGAGTGCTTAATTTGTTTCTGATCTACCAAGGACACCGCAATTTTGCAAATTTTTACCTTTCTCCTGCTCAATCCCGATTTTCCCACCGGAAACTTTGCCAAGAAAAACACGCAGGCTTAAATCAAACAAATGAAATGTATTTTTTTGTTTTGATTCAATAATTTACGCGTGTGCGCTTTTTTAGAAAAAATATACAACAGTTTACATAAAATCCCGAAATTGACACACGACTTCTTTTTGACCTAACAGAATGCTACAGAATATAATGCAACTTGCTAAAAGTAAATGGGTTGAATTTTGTAGGACGCAGGTAGTGTGTTCAGCAATTAGTGCCTCCGTTCTGACCTACAGGCTGCTGGCTCGCGCACACACGGAATGAAATGCAGCAAAGTATCATCAAGTTGGTTTGTGGTTTTTGGAATACATGCTATTGCGACCGCTGATTGCCGCGATCTTCCAACACTTTCTCGCTCGGCTGCTGGACTGCTGCGAGTTCGACTTCCGTCCCCGTACAACCTTCCAGAGTTGGAGAGAGAGTGCCAGGGGCGAGTCCTTCAGTTCCGAACAGAAAACAGCTGCGCTATCTTGGAGGCGTGACACTTGAAGAACTCGTAGCCCACTTTAGCGGCGCTCTTCAGGGAGCTGTTGTGGCTGCCGGAGGAGCCCGTTGAAGTGCCGGAGACGGAAGCGGCTGAAGCCACCGCCAGGTCACCGGCCGTCGCTGCAGCCGCTCCTGTGAGCCCTGGCGGATGGTGCATGGTTTGGCTGTGCGGGAACATGCGTCGCAGCACGTGATTGAAGCCGCTGGAGGCCTTGTAGCCGTTCATTTTGAACCGTTCGATGCCGAAGGCGCGGATGGCGCGCGAGAATCCAAACACCTGGGAGCTGATGTACGCCCGTCGCACGGCGAGGGTGCTACCATCCTTTTGCTCGCTATAAACGACGATTTCGTCCACTTTCTGAAATGGAATGAGCAGAACGCTGTAGTCGAAATACGAGGTACCATGCATCTTATTTAATTCTAAATTATATCGGGAATTGACACTCACATAGGGTGGGTAAAATTTGAATTGCCCGTATCGTCGTTATTTGTTGTCCAATTCTTATGAACCTTCTCAGATTGGTATATAACATAATTCGTAATAGGTGGGAAACAAATAATGACCCTAACTCATACCATCTCGGAGATAGAGTCAAAAACTCAAACTGCGAAGGCGGAAAGGGGCATACAAAAAAATATGAAACAAAATCGATCTGCGTCCATATATAACAGACCAAAAGCAAAAAGAATTACGCCCCTAGCTCTTACTATATGAAAGAACGACGTGTTTATACATACATACGGACATGACTATATCTACTCGGCTGTTGATGCTGACTAAGAATATATATATACTTTGCGGGGTGGAAAGGCTTCCTTCTTCCTCTAACTTAATATACCATTTGTACCCTTTCGCACCTGGTATAGAAACGGGCTTTATCTTTCTTATTAAATCGTTATCTACGCCTTGTAGGGGTGCGCTTCCGATAAAAGCTCAACCTTCGGTTGTGCGCTGCTTGTTTTCTTCCTACTTTGAACCGGTTTTGCTCGCAAGCATTAGAATAAGCGCTGCCAAGGCGGAAGCTTCGGGTTGCAATGCGAACATGAGTCTACCCACCATTATCTTCTTCATGCCCAGGTTGCGGGTGAACGTGGTGAAGGTCTTCTTGACCGGATCCAGCACAGAGTCCTCAACAATCTTGACCGGCACATTGTTGTAGAAGCGGGCCCCCCACTTGGGCACCGGATTGGTCTTGGAGAGCAGCCGGCGCGAGTAGAGCTTCCCGTCGCGCACCTCCCGCTGGATGGTGTCCTCGGTGAGGACGTGGCTGCTGGAGGGGTTCGGGTAGCGGTTCCAGTACGCCACCACAACGTTCGTCCAGCTGTACTCGAACACCGTCTCCGTGCGGCAGGTGGATGCGGCAACCATGCTGGCGGCCCTGCTGCTCGTCTCGCCTCGCGCGTCCAAGAACCCGTGTCCGAAAAAGTGAAAGCCGCAACGCCGCGACCCTGAGCTGAAAAGAAGAGCGGTGGTCCGATAATCAATTGCAATCGGTTGCTATAAATAAACGGCCACGGCCACGAGCCCTCCGCCTCACCGGTTGCGTTCCCTTGCCGCTCTGTTCGATGGATCGGATGGTAGCAGTGCCAGGGGCGGAGCAGGTGCCTCTGCTTGTGTTGGCCAGCTCCAGAGTGCAGTGTGTCTAGTGGGACCAATCAATCGCTGGCTCACGTTGATTCAGCTCGCTTTCGTCGTTGTCTCTGGCCCTGCCTCTGTTTTGGGCGCCTACTTCTCTGCACTGAGAATTTTGTAATTGCGTCACACGCGCTCGCACTCGCACAGGGTGTCCCGTGTTCGGCTGCGTTTCCTTCTATCCGGCTCAGCCGCTCCGACAGCGCTCGACGACAGTTACTGCCCAGGCCTGCAACTTATCCGCGCTCGCATGGCAATCGCTCGGTCCACTCAATTTACTCGCCAATTCGGTCTCGGAATCGGAATCCAATTTGCGCTCCCTGCTGCTGGGCAAAGGCCATCCGGAAACAGCTGTTCGCGGTGCAAGAGTGGCGGGCAATCGATTGCTTATCGATGGTTGGCCCACATCGGTTCGAATTAGCATTGTTTAGGGTGGTTTGGAATAGTTTTTCTCAAATTTAAATCAAATTATTGGATATGTTTGCTATAAAATTTTCGTATTTTACAAGCGTAATTTTCTAATCTACAAATAATCGATAAATAATTTAAAGATTTAAATTAATGTTTTAGTATGTTTGGTTAGTATAGGTTCCTTAAATAATCCAACATATTCTTAATGATTTATATTACGTTTTTTTAATTACTTAAAGATTTCATAGCCATTTTTAAGTTCAATATTTAGGTATCAAAGCACTGTAATTGGTATTTTATTTGAATTGAGGTAATAGAATTTTGGGCTTAGAATATGTTTGCTTAATAATTGAAAATGTTCGAAATATCAAATATACTTATGTTTAAGCTCAATTTAGTTACAAAGTACTTAAGCAGATGCAATCTATTCATTTCTGTTATGTTTCGTTTATTTATCTCAATTTAATTAATAACTTGGTAGCTTTTTATTTTGTTATCGAAGCGTGGCCATCAACTTAGTAAATTAAATTTAAAAAATCATATTATGGTAATCATTTAGTCTAATGTAGGTACTATACACGTGGTGTGAGTACATTATTGGCTTAGAAAATTAAATTATATATGAAGAATTGTCACTTAGAGGACAGATCTAGGGAGATCAAATCTAAAGGTAATAGATCCGCTTTCAGTTTAATATTTCCAATTGAAATGATTACATTAAAGCATTCTTTTAGAATCATAAATTTAAAACACAGCGTTCTCAATTATAAAAGCACAGACGTAGCCTTTAAGACGTAACGGCCAGTCCCAAAATCTAAAATCGATGACTATTTTTGGGACAAGGTCTATCGATAACAGCCTTGCAGTGGTGCGATCTCTAACTGTCCAGCTACCAAAACAAAGGTTAGAAAGCGTTTTACCAACAAGCAAGCAGAATGTCCGTGGATTGGTTCGGTTATGTGTACGCAGCCACTGTGGCCGCTGGCGGCATCATGGGCTACGCCAAGGCGGGTGAGTAGCCTGCATCCCAGGGTAGAATCTTACACCAATTGACCCAAAAATATTGTGCAATCGCAGGTTCGATCCCGTCGTTGGCCGCCGGCCTGTCCTTTGGCGCCCTGCTGGGCTATGGGGCGCACCTCAACTCGCAGGAGCAGCCGCGGCCGCTCCTCCAGCTGGGCACCTCGCTCTTCCTCGCCGGGCTGATGGGCGTGCGCTGGAACCGCTCCGGCAAGCTGATGCCCGCCGGCGTCGTCTGCGTGCTCTCACTGGTCGCTTTGGCGAAGAACCTCATGACCTACAACCGCCACTTGGCCCTGACCAACAACCCAAAGGATCCGTGAATGGCCTTCAAGCCCAACTGCGATCGTGCTGCACTTGCCGGAGATTTCCCATTTACTCTTTTTGATAGTTTTAGTGCTTTTATTATTGGTTTCTGTGGTGTGAGGATCTTTTAGAGCTGTGTCATGTTCTAGGCCAGCGATAAGATAACAAAGCATAGCTGGCTGACGAATAAATTTGTAGTATCATCTTGATAAACAAAAATGATTTTTCCTCCTACTAGCTAACTTGGGGGTTGTATTTACTAAAGCACTTTCAAAAGAATTCTAAATGGTTAGCAAACAAAAGTTACCTTTCTATAGGTTGGACTTTTTTGAAGAGTTTTTGTATATTGTATACTAGCGGTGGGCACTCCATAGCTCAAAAACGTTTTGTACCTCTATCAATTGAACCATAGCTCTTTTAGAAAAACTGTCAGCCCTCTTGCCAATCCGTTTGAATCATCTGGCTTTATTTAAAGTACTTTTTCAATGACTCAATGTAGCCTTACTTATGTAGTCAAAGAAAACTTAAAGCAGTTGGAAAAATGCTTTCTTAGCTGGACGTGGCTGACTCATTTTGTACTTATTGTGGTAAATTTTAAAACCTGCTGTTCTCTGATTTAGAGAGTAGAATTTTAAATGACAAACACAAAAAGGTGGTTCGTAACTTTGGTAGTTGGTAAATAATGGTATATCTTGGAGAACTAAAAAAATATACCTCATTCTACTAGTACCAGGCGTAAAATAACAAGACAAACATTACGTTTTTTCGGTTTATTTAAGCTTAAAATCTAGACTTGTGTTTTTCGTGATTTTTTTGATAAATGTACAGTTTCATTTATTATACGTTGTTCAGTTAACTACAACTAAAACTTATCTATTACATTTTTGTGGTTGTATAAAAAAGAGCATTATGCTAGGTAAACATAGAATAATGAATTTATTCAAATTTTGATTTCTAACATTTTAATACAATAATGAAATGAAATTTTAAGTTTTCTTGTAGGCAAAAGTGCGGCAAGGTTAGTTCGTGAACCATTCTCGACCTTTCTAGCAATTTTCTAACAGAAAATGATAAATATTTTGTTTAGTAGAGAGTACACAAATTATTTATGTTTATCACATTGGAAAGTGGGGTGATTATTAAGTTTCCTTTTGATCAATTTGTGGCTCCGCGAATAATTTAGGTTAAGGCCAAATAGGGTGTTTATATGCATTTTTTTTGTTTTTTTTTTACAGAATAATAAGTACTATTTTACAAGAATTTGCATTAAATTAAATTACACAAATCATTACATAATATATGCATGTACTGAACAAAACAACAAACATGCGGATGCCCTTCGCTTTGTTGCGCTCAACAGAGAAATCTTTTTTTTTAAATTAGTTGCGGCTAGAACTAACAACAAATCAATAGGGGTTCGTACAGATTATAATAGTAATAAATTCTAGCTAAAAACACTTTTTTGTTCCAACTGCAAACAGTTCCGGGGGCTCCCAAATATTTGCTCACTAGAACGGAAACAGCTTCCAGTTAACCACTGCGGAGGGCGGGAAAAACATAAAGAAAATTAGTAAGATGAAGCAAC
>JAJJHQ010008063.1:2976543-3051328 GCA_021223825.1 Drosophila ironensis | reverse complement strand
TTTTTTTTAAATTAGTTGCGGCTAGAACTAACAACAAATCAATAGGGGTTCGTACAGATTATAATAGTAATAAATTCTAGCTAAAAACACTTTTTTGTTCCAACTGCAAACAGTTCCGGGGGCTCCCAAATATTTGCTCACTAGAACGGAAACAGCTTCCAGTTAACCACTGCGGAGGGCGGGAAAAACATAAAGAAAATTAGTAAGATGAAGCAACAGAGTTTCGTGGGGCGTGCAAAAATCAACGAGCTATTCAAGGAGTTTTCTTTTTAATTAATATGTTTTTTTAAGAGTTTTGCAGACGCCGGCCATTTCGATTGTGTGCGAGTGTGTGGTATGTGCGTGTTTTCCATTCCATGCGTTCCAATTGCCAAAATAACCATACTTTGTTGCACTTTTTCTCACAACCATTTGCTGCGCTTTGTTTTTTTTTGTTTAGTATGCAAAATGCGTTTTACTTCGATTATATCAACCAATCTGAGTCCATGCCATTTCTTGTAGATCAAATGCTACTTAAGTGCTACAGTTTAAGGTAGTATTTCGTGTAGGTTTCGTGATGTTTGCCTTCGAACAGTGTGTATGCGGGTGTGGAGGAGGGTGTTGGTGGTGTATGTTGTGTGTGTTTCTATGCTGGAAAATGTGTGTGCATGTTTCAACGCCGATTTTCTTCTGTTTCTAGTCGATATTGTTTTGTGTGGGTGGTGTGGGCAATATGTGTTCGATGCAATATTGGAAAAAAAGGAGCGAGGGATTAATTGCGGTCGCCTAAAATATTGTATGTTGAGAGTCAGCGATGGGGTTTGATCGTCGATTTTGATAGATATGTAGATAGAGTATGAGAAGAGTTTGTCTTGGTTCGTAAAGCATGCTTTATGAGGTCTGCGGATGTGTGATGTTTTGGCCTAAGTTACTGAGATCGAACTGAGATGAGAGGCTGAAATAATTATTCTAGGTCATGCCATTCAAGGGGGGATTACGGTTCAAGAGCTACCATCTGGCTACAAAGTTAAAGTAGATTATGATCGATGCAATGCCAGATGCCAAATGCTTAAGGTACGAGGGTGTTCCCACATTAGAGCTAAATGTGCGCACTGTTTTTGTTGGCCAGCAATGAGGGCAGCCCTGCAGGTCACTTCCACAACAACCCGGAGTTATGATTTATTGATTAGGGCAGGCAGGAATATAGTAATTAGGAGATACTACTAAAATTACGTCGCGCATCCATGCTCTACTGTATTCCGCAAAGGCAAAGCTTTAGACTACTTGTACGGGGAGTTAAGAACCCGACTGAATGCTGGATTGGTTTGGGCTTACCGCACGCAAGGACATAACGATTCGGTATCGGGTACGGATACTGTTTCGGATTCGGTTTCGGAATCGGTATCGGTATCGGAATCGGGTTCGGGTTCGATCGGTTTGGCATTTGACAAGTGTGTGGATGCGTGTTGCTTTGTTTTGTGTGTGTGATTGGTTTTAATATTGGTTCCTATTCTGTGCTGGCGGTGGCCTTGCAAAATTGGTGAGTCGTTTCTCAAGCAGCTCTGTTTTTTTCTGATCTGTGGATCTGTGTTTTTGTCCTGGCTAGCATTAAGTAGTAGCTTATGGTTTAATTGGTAGCAGAGTTCTTGGTCGTTGGCCGCGTTACATGACTCGTGTGCGGCGTATTAGTTTTTGTGTCTTGATTTTGGGTTTCTTGGCCAGCGTCGTCGTTGTCGCTGCAGCTGTGGCTGTGGCCAGTTCCGTGGTGCTGGCCGCACTGCTACTGTCCAACACCCTTGGCTGGTTGTTTGTGGTGTCGCCAATGTAGTTTGTCACGTAAGCCGGCGCAGCCGTTTGTTGTGGACTACTGCTTCTACTACTACTGTTAGGTTTGCTGTATGCCTTAATACTACTCCGGATTGGCGTACGTTTTAAAAAGGAGCTGCCATCAATGCTCGGTCCTTGCTGCTGCTGCTGCTCTTGCTGCTGCTGCGACTGTTGTGGCTGTTGCTGCTTGTGCTGCTGCTGCTGCTGCTGCAGCTTCTGGCTGCTTGTGGAGCTAATGGATGATGAGACAGATGTGGTTGTGGTGCTGGTGGCCGTTACCGCTCCATCATGCAGTGCTTGCAGTTTTTTAAAGTACGCATCGAGAAATGATGAAGTTGTTATCGGTTTATTTGTTGGCTTTACTGTCGTTTGTTGTTCTTGTTGTTGTTGATGTTGTGTTGCAGATTTTGTTGTGGGTTTTGCAGCGTTTGTCGACGATACAATGGCTGTGGTGGTGGTGGTTGGTGTGTTGAACTTACGTTTTTGCCGCTCAATCGCTTCATTGCTCTGAATGCCGGCAGTCGCCTCGTTCTCCTCATCGGTCAGATGTTGCTGCTGTCTCTGGTTCTCGTCCTTGCTGTTCTGTTGCTGCTGCTGCTGCTGCTGCTGCTGTTTTGACCCGCCGTTGCTGGTGCTGGTGCTGCTGCTGCTGGTTACGCTATAATTTGTAAGGCGTTTTTGTACCAAGGGAATTTCAACTATCGACTGTTGTTGCTGTGACTGCTGTCGCTGTTGTTCTGGTTTTGGTAGCAATTTGGTAGCATGTTCTTGTGTCTGAAGCATGTGTAGGTAGTATTCGATTTGTTTGCGTAGTTCGTGTGTGTAGTATTGTAAGAGATTGGGTGTTTGTGTTGTGGTTGTTGATGTTGATGTTGTTGGCATGGGTATAGGTGTTGGTGATGCCGAGGCACCACTGCTGCTGCTACTGCTGCTGCTAACGCTGCTGCTGGTGCGCGTCTGGATCTGAACCCCATTGTCCCTAAGAGCCTGTCGCTCTGAGAAGATGCGCTGCAAGTAGCCAAAGGACTTTGACTTGGGCCTAACCGTTGTGGTGGTTGTCGTGGACGTTGCTGCAGCTGCAGCAGAACTCTGCTCAATGCGGTTATCCTGATTGGCGTCCTGCTCCTCGCTGCTCGTGTTACCCTCATCCTCCGCCTCCGCCTCCGCCTCCTCCTCGTTACTCTCGTTCTCATTCCCATTATCATCCTCCTGGGAATCGGTCTCCTCGCTACTATTTTCAATATCCTCCGTTGCCTCGGAGGCTGCATCGTTCTTGTTGTTGATTTTACTGAATTTGTATCGTTTATTTGTTGTGTTTTGGTGTATTTGTTGTTGTTGTTGTTGGTGGTGGTGTTGTTGTTATCGAATCGGTGTATAAAGGTGTAAAAGTTTGTATATTAAAAATTTTTGTATTCTGGGTGTATATTCGTGTGTGTACTGGGAAACTCAAAAGTTGTGTTTATGTGCGTGTTTTAGTTAATATAGAACTCTTAGCTTACACAACAAAACTACTGGACAAAACAGTCATTTGCTAACCAAAAATAGGGGAAAAGAAGCTACTAATTCTACTGTACTCACTTGTAAACTAAGCGATAGTTGTGTCCATAATCGGGAATGATGTTCGAGGGCAGTGGTGTGCACCGACCATCCAGGCAGTGCTGTGGTTTCAAACAGATATTTCAATTAGTTCAAATTGGGGATATATGCGAACAGAGTGGATTGTCCGCTTAAGGGAGGGAGCTGCTGTGGCAATCCTTTGGGGGCCGTTACTTACATATCCATTACCGCAGGCCGAACCCTCGGCAGCTGGTCTGTAGGCCACACAGTATCCTGTCTGGGCGTCGAAGCAGAAAAGCTGGGCACACACTCGTTCGTCCTTAAAGCACGCGTACGTTCCCCGATCCCTGCGGCACTGGGCGTCCAGTGAGAGCAGAGTGCCCGGCAGCGAGCGTCCCAGGGCGCTGTCCTCGTGCGGGGCGTTGTGCAGGCAGGTTGCGGTGTCTCCACTGCAAAGGCAATACCAATGAGTACTCACAGATAATATGACCCTTCATAAGGATACTTACTTGAGGAAGTGATGGAAGCTCTGGACCGTGCAGGCGGACCATCTGAAGCCGCGCTCCGTGTGACGCAGGTCGGACATGATGTAGCCGTCCTCCCAGCGACACCGCTGGGCCCCGGGTCCGCCCAGGTAGCTGGGTGGTGGCGAGCCGTCATGCACCGCTCCCAATCTGCGAAACCCAAGCGGAGAGCATGAGACACATTTTGATTGAGCGGGAAAAAATGTTAATTGATTAATTGCCGGCCGAATGATGTCAAACGGAAATGCAAACGAGTTTCCATGACCAGTTTTCATCAGCGGAAATTATTCATGTTTGTTTTTTTTGTTTCTGTTCGGGCGCCAAATGAAAATCCCAATCGGCGATTTGGGCGTGACCTGATCGACCACTGGAAGTGGTCCATGAAAAAGGTTCCGCTTGTCAAACCGTCAATGAAAGTGCCATTCAAATTATGTTGTCTTAATTGCAATAAAATAATGAATCACTGCCTAGCAGTCTTTTGGTTTTATATCTGGTTACATAAACTTCTCTAGGGGTTACTCACAGATGTCCCACTTCATGGGCAGCCACAATGATGCCGCTGAAGCCGCCGGTGTCTTCGATGATGGCCACGCTGTTCACCTTCTCCAGCCGCTTGTTCACCACGCATGCGCCGCCGACGTAAGCGAAGCCTTTTCCGAAAGAAAACACACGACCAAAAATTAGGCAATTAGTTGCTTGTTTTCCCAGTGCCATTTTTATTTTCTTATTTTCTTCGTTTCTTGTCTTGTCCAACAGGAAGTTGACAATTTTTTCAAGTCGCCATCGCAGTTGCAGTTATTAAATAAAAAATCTGATGCTTTATTGCAAGTAGGCAATTGTTTTGTCTAATTTTTTTTCACTTTCAAATGTTGTATTATTTTTTACATAATAACTGCAAGCCGTAGAGAGATGACAGTCGCTTTGTGGTTGAGATTTGATGAGAGAGATTGAGAGAGAGCCATAAGTTAGTGGATGTATATAATTGTGTAAATTTAGTCACAATTGCCAGTGCTTAGTTAGTCCACACTCCATAGCGTGCAATAAATCAATATTGTACAAGTAATTTTGTATAAATTAAATGCTATTATTAGAGCGCATGCCACCACCAACTAGCCGTAAGAATTGTATTTATTTCTGTCAAACAACTTTATAAGTAGGAAGCCCACGATAGCATTGTTTTGTTTTTTTTTTGTTCCAACATACATTTTCGTATCTTCTTCCTAAGATTGCAAATGTTTTATTTAACATCGCATTGCATACGTTTTGCAATGTTCAACCGCTGAAACTGAACAACAATGTTATAATAGATTTAAATGCAGACAACACATGTACTTCACATCGAAACATTTGATAAGCACTGTTTACAATGTAAACATGACATGCAGTTGACACAGATAACTCGGAGAAAAGTGGAAGTCAGGAAAAGATATGTACACAAACGCAGAAGAAGAAATGGATAGGGCGGAAAGTCGTCAGGGAGCTGTACAGTTTGAGGAGCACTGCCAAGATGGCGCATGCGCAGCCGTTTCCTCTTCCTGTTCTTGTTCTGTCGCTTTTTGGTTGCTGTACAAAGCCGCGTGTGACACAAACAAAGACACAAATCTGCATATTTGTATATATATATTCAGATCAGATCTGATCTGCAGAATTACCAGCGTAGAGAAAGAGAGAGGGAGGATATAAATAGAGACAATAAGAGACGTGCATGAAATTCAATTAAATTTGCTTGATTTTGTTGATGATGGAGCGACGCATTTTGGGTTCGGCGGGGCCGCCTTTAATGTTATTTATTTTTAACGCGTTTGCTTAATTTCTGCGATTCGTTTCTTTTTTTCTGTACAAATGCTGTTGGCCAACAAATTGGCAACCAGTGGCTTGGGTCTTTACCTGCGGTACCGCGATTACATTCGCCATAAGCGGAGGTGCGACGGCACATATCGAGTCTGCGGGCGAAAATTGTTGAAAAATGCGTAGAAATTTAGATTTCGTTTCGGGCTTTTCGGCTTCATTAAATCAATTATCTCCTCCGGCTTTTGATCGACAGTAGATCGCTTGTCGTTTCGGGGAGTGGGTACCATTCAATCAGCAGATTTAGAGTCAGTAGATAGAGGGAAATACGTAGCAAATGTCTACCAAGTCCTCGTCGAGCCGAAGAATGTATGCTTGCCAAAAGAAGCATCTAAAAACAAGCCTTAAAACAGCTAAATTGCTTTTAATAGTAATCATCTAGTGCTATCAAACCGTATTGCCTTTTAGGGGTTAATTTTCCCACCAGGATTCTCCCACAAAGTAGGCTTCAAACCATACTTAAATACTACATCTTGAGGTAAATATATGCCTGAACCAATGAGACCTTAAAAGCAGCCGCAAAATACTAAACCAAGTCAACCGGTTTTATGCTTTATGGCCCGATCCGCCACTCAAATTAGTTTAACGCTTTGAAATCAAACTCTGATTTTTCTTTTGCTAAAATGTTTGTAAATCTGTTTTTTTTTTGTGTGTGAGTAGCGTGTGTTTGTGTGTGTGTCTGTGAGGCGGATAATTGTGGTAGTAATTTATTAAGACCCACACGCAAATTTTTAGTCAACTTTACGTTACTTTGATATTTATTGTATTATTTTGTGTGTTTCTTGTAGCTCTTGTAGAGGTGCAAACGAAAACTGACTAAAAGATGTTAAACACCCGCAAGTGACATTCGATCTAACATAAGTGGTCGTGTATCTATGTGTTGCCATGTGTGTGTGGGGGTGTGTAAATGAGTCTAAGTCTAGGATTTGTTGGGAAGTTCTTTGAAATCTTTTTACCCGCTGTGCCCTTGGTGCAACGACCTCCTTTTCGCCTGCGACACATATCATACCTAGATGCGAGTAAACATTACAATATATTGGCATATCTTTTTTGATCGAGGTTGGAAAAGGAAGAGAGAGGAAGGGGGGAAAGCTGCTGTGGAAAATCTGCTGCCGTTGCTGCAACGAGAACACAAAACACAAGACTCAAACGCGGCCACGGCCACGGTCCACTCACTTGGTTATGGCCACGGCGATGTCGTAGACGGGCAGGCGGCGTTCCCGGAACAGATACTTTCCCATGTCCGTGAGGGCAGCGGCCGAGTCGATGGCGTCCCGTCCCACACGGTTGCGCTCCAAATAGGGCGTGGCATCGCGACCCTAAAAAACAAGCAAATACACAATTTAATTAGGGGTAAGCTACTAAAAGAATGTTGGGTCTTAGAAAGGATTTCCATCTACTAATGTGAAATAACTATCGTGTCCATGCTTTTGAAATTCCATTCTTTTAAAAGAGGCCAAACCGATTCGTTTGCAAGTAGCACTTGTGGTTTAAATTTACAATTCCTTTGAGGCAAATATTGCCAAGTCGCACCCTGCGGCTGACATTTACAGACTCGTAAAGCTGATGCTAAAAATCAATTGAACCCTGTGACCCACATTAGAATGCAGTGAGCCAGCCAGCAGCAGGTAGTGAAAATTGCAAAATACCAGCCATAAACCCCGAAGGAAGCTCTCGTTGCGATGACGATGGTGATGCAACTGATTTGCCATTTGGCTGGATGAGCCAAAGCGAATGGAAAGAGCTTTGAGTGAAATATTTATGGCCCATTCGACGGTGAAAATGAAGCTGGAAACCGAAGCCGAAACGGAAATCAAGTGAACGTGAAAAACGTGCTGCAACTGCCTCAGCGATAAGGCCAATGGAGAAAATGATCATTGCCTCTTGGGGGATGATCACGCGATGATGAAGGCGGCGATGATGAGGTTGTCTGGCAAAGTCAAAGTCGTGTGGGCTTCCTTTGAGTGTTTTCCGTTGCATTTGATTGTGAGGCTAGGCCACTGCCGAAACCAGTTGCAAATGTGCGTTGCATAATTGGAGCTGCCACCACAGTTGCAGTTGCAGTTGCAGTAGCAGTAGCAGTGGTACTGGCGATTTCATCACCTACGTATGTACATCCGAGGGCAAGTTTTGTCAATCGTAAATTAATATATAACCACAAGTGCGCCGTCATCTACATAACATACATCGTGACTGAGAAGGGGCGTTTCAGATTAAACAAAGTGACAGCAACATAAATTAAAATAACACAATTGTCAATCACTTTGAGCCCTAGGCAAATCAATATGTAAATGCGGCTCGAGCTAATAATCCCACTGTTTTGTGGGTCCGAACCAGTTGCAGTTGCACTTCCAGTTCCCAGCTTCCAGTTGCACCAATCTCCGGTCTCCGGCCTCCGGTCCCCGGTCTCGGGCCTCCGCCGTGCAGGTGATAAAACCAAAGTTAAGTGACAAACCGCACTCGGTTGACACATTTGATTTGCAGCCATTTGCCAACTGCAAAACAATCTCGGAGATACACCGGCACTAAGCTTGCTTGTTGTATCTTAGTTGGCGAGCTTGGAGCCAAAGTCTTTTGATAAATTACCAACCAGTTGGACAGACAGCAGATGTCTAGGAAATGAACACAGAGTCTGACAAAGTGATCTGGAAACACACACAAACATTCCGGATTTTGAAATGTTTGTGCGGATAGATAGATACATCGCCAAATGAGATGCAAAATGTCCGCCGCTGGATTGGGTGTATCTATCAGAGAATCGCTCGATCCAGCGTTGAAAGCCCCATCGCACTCGACGTCTACTCATTTCAGTTTCGTTTCTGCCTCAATCCCGTCGAACCATTGGACGATCTCTGACACATTGATCATTTGCGAGTGCGGGCACGTCGTGGCAACAAGCAACACCAATTCAAATTCCATTTCGGATTGGGTTTGTTTTTCGGTAATTTTCATCAGACAAAACTATCAAGAATTTTAAATGCTCGGATGTGGCCTTGAGGGCCACGAGTGGGAAAGGCAACGCATGACGGGTTGGCATCGAAATTGGAATTCACAAATTACAAATAATTATAATAGATTGCACTTTGAGTGGTTTATTAGAGCAGTTTCTGTCTCAAAGTGAAGAAGAACTTGGCTCGAGTTGCTGGCTGATGGGCATGATGTTCTAGAGTCTAGACACTTGTAACAACTTCAAAGATCTAAGAGGAATGCAGAAGAATTGGCTGCTTGAAGCTACCCAAAACTTCTCTATCGCATATCATTCATAACTTTGGATATTACATAATTGCAGTCACTGTTTCCCGCTTATTTCTTTACAAAGATCTCCAAACCGCAGAGATTCCCAGACCTGGCCATCAACGTCACACACAAGTTGGCTTGGGAAAGACAAACCTTTTGGAATCGCAGCTTTGGACCACCAACAGGCATTCGGCCAGTGAGCCGGGCTGGCAAATACATTCGGTGTCTCCCATCCAACAATCCCCCCCAGTTGGCTGGAGAGTTGCTGGACCATGGGCCATGGATGACCTGGCACATCTTTGATTACAGATTGCACAATTCAAGTGGCAACTTGTGGCCGCGTCTGCGTCTGCGTCTGCGTCTCCTTGGTGGTTACCCCCAGCGATCTGCGACCAAACATTTGTCAAATAATCGGGGGGAAAATGCCAAGAAAAAATAAGCAATACTTATCACAGAAACTGTCAGTAGGACCTAAAATGTAACCAACCCAAGCACCAGGCATTCGCCTAAACCGGGACCGGTTTGCCTTTCCCCCAAAAAGACTGCGATAAAAACGAATAAAGCTTAGCGACAGTTTTGCAATAGCCTTTTGTGCGTAATTAAAAGCAAAATGCTATATTTTAATTTAATTTCGAGCCCCAACTCAAGCTCCTTTCCCTGGGCCGGGCTCGTACATAAATCTTGTGTGCCAAAAAAAAGAAATAAAAATAAAATCTGTCAATGCAATTGCCTGTAATTTCTAGCATTTCGCAAGGCTCGCTAAACTATCCAACAGGGTGCTGGACAGCCATACCCGATCACACCCACTGGCACATGCTCGGCCACTAAAACCACCGCCCCCCAAAATGACATACGTTTTGACTTTCGGCGCCCACACAGCGGCTTAAGTCTCTGGACACTCGGGCGACAGGCGGCCGATTGGGCCACCACCCACAGAGCCGACAGGCTTTTGGGTCAAGATATGGGGGATACTTTTCCAATTGAAATACCCTACAACGAGGCAAGGTTTGCCGAAGGGTTTGGAGCTTCAGATCAAAGGAAGATGAAGCGTAAGTATCTCAAATTAGTTTGCCATCTCCAATTAGTTTCAAAGTCTCACTTCATTTTGGTTTCGTAAGAGTTTTCCCGGTGGACATCTCCACATAGTCCATGGTTTCTTATACTCTCCGAGCTGTTTGGCATTTCAGTTGACTTCCGCCGCAACTTGTAAAAGATGTCCCAGCCGCTTTCAGTTAGGGTGTAGCAGTGCCCCTCGATTGGCGGCCACTTTTCCGGCACTTTTCCAACGTGGCCCATGGCAACCATTTGTTTGTTTGCTGGACCGACGCTGTGTCCGAGCTTCGCCTCACGTTTCCATTTGCATTATTGCAATTTATGTGTGTCGGGGCACTTGCATTTTTGGCTACCGGCAATCTCTGTGTGTGCCATAGCTTATATAGTGGATTTGGATATGGGTCTGGGTCCAGGGGCTTTCGAGAAATGTGCCCTGGGGCCAACACCTGGCCTGCCCTATTCCCGGGCACTTCGTTAGCCGTGGAATTTGTTATGACAACTTGCAAATATGAGAGAACCGGCGCAAAACACACGTAAAATATTGTTATTTTGGGACTTCTGGGTGTGCCGCCGCTCGATGCATTATTTGGCATTTCTGTGGCACTTTAGATTAAGACGCTGAGATAGCGAATGTCGATTCAACTGGGAATACTCGGAGAGCGAGAGCTGGCCGGGTGGAAGTTCGAGTGCATTTCTTTGCCCCGCCCAGGCTGTCCAATTAATCAACTCGACGGTGTGGAATTCCTTGAACTGATAGCACCGTGTGCAGGTGATCACAACAAGCCGTAGATATAGATTTATAAAGCCAACACAATATATCAGATTAGCTGCGATCTGATTTGGCGTGGGGGTAGCTTGAGCCGGCTACCGTCTTGGCTGGAACCTTTATCTGTGACATTTAATTAACATTTTAATTAATTGCGGGCAACTTTCCGTTAGAAGTTAAACAGCCTCGCTGCCCCGCTCCGAGCACCGCAGGTACAAGTGTCGAACGCATTGCCGCTGCGCTTGCGCCACACACATATTTCAAGCGGCCAAATGGCGGCAATGTGCGGCGGCAGCATTGCGTATACGCAATTTATTAGGTGCGTATCGAATGGCAGGCGTCTCAGCTCGACGGATGGTTACTCAGTTTTCGGCTTGCCTGCAGGGGATTTTATCTTGTTTGAGCGTTGCATTAATAGTTTTTCCTTTGGGCAAACTTTATTGAAAATCTCAAGAATCCAACTCCAAGCAATAGCCAACTAATACTCCCCAGCCTACCCCTTTGTACTAAAAAACCATTTAATATTCGGTTGGCAAAATGTAATTTGAGCGCCTGCCACTCGATTAGAATTTTTGATTTAAAATTCGCCGAGTTGCGCGTTTTAAGAGCTGGCAATCCTCGTAACTGGGTTGCCACTCGATCAGAGCTCATTGTTCTGCCCCCGGAAAATAGGGGAAAAAACAAGAATGCCATTAACCAGGCTTGATTTGCAGTCGCTCTTGGCTGGGTTCTTAACGCCTGCGGACCGGGCCGCCTTACGCAGTTTATGGCTTATTAATGTTGCAGCGTTTTGTTGTCATTTTGTTGCGGCTTATTTATTCATTTCGTTTTGGCTGGCAGCGAGTAAGAATCAATTAATTGAACAACTCTCGCAGATCGCGGGCCCCAAAGTTGTTGCCTAAGTAATTCTCCTAGTTATTTGTCAATGGGTGATTAATTTATGTGACTTGGGACTTTTGTGCATTCTGTGGCTTTTTGTTTTATGGAGTGGCAGGCCGCTTGGCTCCGACAGCATTCGCTGTTTTGTTTTCCAGCTTTCGGGGTCAAGTTGTTTGGCTTTTTGCCGAGCTGGCGATCATATTTTATAACTTCATAAAGTGCTAAGTGATCGGGCCCAGCTCCTGTTCGGGGCCCAAGCGAATTATCAGCCAAATCTCTTCCGATAAGGTGACGCAAAAATCCAATATAGTAAAACTCATTCCGACCTCTTGTCGCAATAGCAAACCTGCCGCGGCGACTTATCGGATATGTGTATCCAATAATTTGTTGCCCCATTCGCATTCTGAGTAATTACTCGACTTCCATATATCACATTTTTTCGATTTGGTCCGCCCGGAGCGCGAATTCATTTCGACATTAATTAGCGACACAGAAATATTTAGCGACGGATGCTAAGATACATTATGTATAGTATCCATCGGCTACACAGATACAACTCGTACGCACTCGCAGAAGAGGAAGTCGGGCTGGCGCGAGTGTGTGTGTGAAATTGGGCTTGAAGGAAAATAAAAACATGCAAGCGCCGAAAAATCTGATCTGAGTCAACTTTGGCTAAAACGCTGCCTGCAGTTAGCGTGGCCCATTAGATTATGTAACCACGGCCAACACGCAGCAGTAGTTGCCTCCGCGCTGCCGCGGCTGTTGCATTATTTATGCGGTCTGAAAATAATTTTTTGCTGCCGCAGCCAAAGCCAAAGCCGAAGCTGGAGCTAGAGCTGGAGCTGTAGCTGGAGAGTTAAAGCCAATTGACGTACTTAGGGTAACCCGTCGACATCGCGCTTGTCTCGCTTGTTGTCGTGTGGGCAGCCGCCGCTTGATGCAACTTGTGGCAACTTGTGTCTGGGCTGCAGGTGCCCCCAGCTCTGGTCCCAGTCCCAGTGCCAGCTTCAGATTGGACTCCTTCATCGGCTGTGCCAATTTTCCACTTTCGTGCACCGCACTCACCACTCTCTCTGCCCCGACAAATGGCTTCCTGATCTGACGGCACCAGCCTGCCAACTGATTTGTGTGAGAAAGTCTAGAGAGTCGTCCGAGGCGAAATGGTAGCACAGCCACGAAGCCATAATGTTGTCAAAGTGTTTTATGGCCTTTCGGTTATGCAACCAAATTAGTTGAATGGTAATAAGTGAAAGAGGTTAGCCGGCCGCGCATGTCAGTGGCTAAAATCCCTAGAATTTCCAGCTGCTGTCTGCGAGGCAGGAACAAGCCGTGGCCCGGTTTCCATTTCAGGATAACCGAGCAGCGCCAGAAGGTTACAGACTACTAACTCGGCTCGCGTGCCCATAAAATATTTCTGCCGCTAATTTCTAGAGCTTGAACCAAACAAAACACAGCACAGCACAGTAAAAAAACTTGTTAAAATTTGTTGGCCCAGCTTGGCTTTTTGCGGGCTACGGCCGAGCAAATAACCAAATTGATTGTTCACATTTTTTCCAGCGAATCGAAGCGCATGCGTTGCATGTTTTTCAGCCTGTTTTCGTATTTCGCTTGGCCAGATTCCCAGATCGTGACAGTTGGTTCGAGCTGGTTTGCCTGGCGGCAAAGGAGCAGTGGAGCAGTGGAGAGCCGGCCCAATTGGCCAGGTCCACAGACCATTTGCGCGGCCAGGGGTTAAAGTTGAGCTACCAAAGTGGATTACTCAATTAGCCAAATGAAAGTCGAATTGCTGCGATTGTGTAATGATCCTAGCCGGCGGGGCCCTGGCAAAAAGCGATTGCCTTCTGTGGACTTGGATTACTCACCCGCGAGATGATGATGCCGGCAATGCTGATGCGTATTCTGGGTCCCTTGAGCAGGCGGTAGCGAAGGTCGACTCCGTTCCAGAATGAAATAAAGTAGCGCTTGACCTGCAAGGAGTTCATCAAAGTTAGTCAAAGTTTCAGCAACTGCACGTCTGCTTGTCTGTATCAAGCAGATACATTCATCACGCCACTAGCGGACTTTCATCTGAGCCGCATCTCCCAGGGACTTCTTGGTATTCTTTGACGCTAGAACGCACCCAGCTGGGGCAGACGAATAAATCTTCAGTGTGAGTGATGTGCATAACAATTATACCCGCTTTGGCAGTAATAAATAAACAAGTAGACCTAGAGATCTAAGCGAGATTGCTTTAAAAAGGTATCTTGATGGTTCCCATCCTTATATTCTTTTGCCAGATATACCCCCGAGTCTGAAATTCAGCCCCATTTGGGGACTTCCCTCCGGCTTGCTGCCAGACCTATCTATCAATGCAAACATTTGTCTCGCGGCCCGCATAATATCTACACATGTTGCCGGCGCGAAGCCAAACAAAAAACAACTTTTACAATTGCAAAGACTTCGAAATCCCCTCCGGGCTGGGTTGGGTGCGATGCCAGAGAGCGCTTGAAGTCCGCACGCACGCGGCGACAATCCCAGCTGTCGGGCTCGAGTGTGCCGAAACAACTTCATTACGTTTTTTCCCGACCTGATCCCCGATCTGCCCGATTATTTCCCCATTTTTCGAATCGATTGCACGGCGCGTCACGCACACGTACCTGCAGATTATCGCCGCCGTGGAGCCGATAGCCGTCGTAGTCGACGATCACCAAGACCTCCGGATAGATGATGTACGGGGCCTGGCGCCGGGAGCGGGTCCGGGACTCCGCCGGCTGCTGCTCCGCCTCCAGGGCGCCCTCGTCCTCGTCGTTGAGGTCCTCGAAGTCCGGGCTGTTGGGAGTGCTGCGGCGACTGCGACGCTGGCGGCGCTGCAGGCGCTCCAACTTCTCGCTGGCCAGCAGATCGTCAGGTTCCATGAAGGCTGAGTGCGAGAGACAGAGAGACAACCGGAAATGGGGAATTAACTAAAATTAAGCTAAAATCGAATTTCGGAATGGAATGTCTTTATTATGATATAAGAAGCCAGCCGTACAGGCAAGTCAGGTAGCCGTGCAGTAACTGTATTCGGTATAATTTTTTGGGAAGGATGAATAAGACGGCGAGTGCTTTGCGGGTGTGAGATGCCGGGCATAAAATAAATAATTTTATAGTGATTATCGGTGGAATGTTGGCGCCACCGCAAGCCACACACCTCACACCACACACCGCACAAAGGTAAATGCATCCGACGAAGGGCGAATTGTTACATTGAACTCTTTGGCTTTTACGATGGTTCATCGCGTATTTTTTGTCTTTTTCGGGGTTCAACGTGGAGCAGGAAATGCTATCGGCATCACGTCGATCTGCGACGGCCCCAAGATTTATGGACCATGGCTAAGACCGAGGGTTTTTCTGTTTTTCTATGGGGCTGCGGCTTTGGTGGGTCAATGAGCCCATTAAGAACGTAACCTGCTGCTTGTTAAGGGACCGCTGCATGTAACATCCATCCATCACTTACCAAAGTCACTCAGTTGATCCTCTGCTGCGGATGCCTCGCGCTTGTAAACGATGTGGTGCGACTCCTCGGGACTGGGACTGAGCTCGTGGGGCAAGGGCTTAATCACCAGGTCGTGGCCAATGCTGCCCTCCTGAAAACAAACCAAGGGTTTGGAATTAGAAAGATTCATAGTAGGTGTAATATACGAGTAGTAGGATTTACAGCAGAATGAACATGGGGCATAATGCCCATTTAATTTCCATAGGCATTTGTCAAACCACTGACACCGTCAACTCCATTTCGGGCCGCTGCCTGAGCAACCGGTGTCCATTTAAATAATTTATTGAATTTTACTCAGCGCAACATTCTTGGCTGCAATATGAATATGAGCTGCGTTTGAATGGTGCTGGCCAGAGTCATAAAAATTAGCTGCAATTTGCATAGTTGCACATTTTATGCAAATAATCTCAGATCCAGATAAGAGTTTGTTTCCACACTATTTTCAGCTCTCTGCTCGTTTTTATCGCCTCTGTAATTGCAATAATTAGCGAAGTACAACAGAGCCGGCGGACATGGACATTAACTCAGAATCGGAGTCAGAATCGGACTTGGACTCAGAGACCTTGGGAAAGGTTAGCCGGCCACTAAATCGCTGGCTGAGCATTTAGTTACCCAAACGCTTTCAATTCAATTTGCTGGCGATTTTATTTCTGTTTTAATTGGCTTTTCGTTTATCCATCATCGATTGGATGGCTGGGCGGCTCTCCGGGAGCCCGAAGCGAACACCCACTTGGCACCGGGCGTGATCTGTACTAATTAAGTCACGGCAGAAACGCTATAATTAAAATATTACCTGTGAGTCGGGCGGTTTGGACATAAGAGCTACTGGCCACTGGCCACCAGCTGAGATCATGCAAAAGCCAAGTACAAAGGAAGTGGAATGGTCCGGCTGAATCACCTGTGCTGGGTTGGCAATTGTTTCCCATTGAAATAACAAATACTACAAATCACAAAACAAATGACTTGGGCGGCAAACTTGATTTCGCTCTCAGTGCATTTGAGGGGATTTATATATTGGAAATGTCAAATTGAAATTGAGTAAGGAAAAAGGTACAAAACAGCAAAGTTCAATGTCCCTGCACACGCGACTTCACTTAAATGTCAACAGCAGAGCAACAGCATCCACAACTGCGCCGACTTGTGCCATAAGCAAATTGCAGCCAGAAAGCCAGAAAGGCAGCGAGCCAGCGAGCAAACAGGCAAATGCAAGCAACAAATTGCCACCGATGACATGGCCCAGACGCTGCCAGCCAAGCCACTCGAAATGCAACTCGAAGGCGATTGGAAATTGCTGCTTCGCGGCTGCGCCGGCAACATCGCACTTGGCCACTTGAATTATGATAAATATTTGAGCCAGCGACACTTAAATGACTTTCGGCACACGGTGCGTATGATAAATGTGCGCGATAAAAGCTTGGCATTCACATTGAAACAATGTTTGGCAGTTGGCAGAGAAGGTGCCAGCAGAAATTGCCAATGACAGCGCAACAACTTCATTGCCCCGCCTGGGATTTCTTCACTTTCGTACAAGATACTATACACTGGCTGCGCATTAATTCTGAATTTGGCAACGTGCATTTATTTTCCTTGTATGTTTCGCTTCGCTGTGAGTTTAGTTTTATTTGCCGTTTGGCAGATCTTTTAATTTACGCGGCTGGCGGCGGGTTTTTCGCGCCTTGTGCCAGATACCGGAGAGCTAGTAACAAATTTTTCGTGTTGCGTTTTCCGCATTTCCCCACCCAGCAGGTAGAAACACCCGCGGAAAGCCAAGAAAACACGGTCTAGTCAGGGCACTTGGGCGTGTGCTGATTTCGACTCTGTGTGCTTTATTTTTTCACGGATTTTATGTTTATTTATTTTGGGCTGAGCCTGTCTCGCTGTTAGTGTTCTCCGTCTCGGGGGATATAGTATTATGTAACCGCCCAGATGTGATAGGCTGTAATTTTCCGAACGCCTCGCCTTGCCTTGAACGCAATTTATGCGAAAAGGCAATTAATAAATTACCCAAATGCGATTTATTAAGCTGTTGAACGTGTGGCTAAGTAATTGGCTCTTAATTGTGAGCGAAAAAAGCTTTTACTTGGGCAATCCCCGAAACGGGAGTGGGAAATCTAGCCAAAAGCAAAGGAAGTGAAGCCAAATAAAAGTGGCAGCAGATAATGGATACAATAAAGTTATTGGGCAAATATGAGCTGTTTTCGAAGCATTAACTCGGCAGAATTTGAGTAGCTTTTTGTGTGCCAAATGAAAACAAATCGGTTGGGTGATCGCCTCTTTGAGGCAATAAATTGTAGACCATTCTTACGGCTAATTGCAAATTATGTGGTAGAACTCCAGTGCCACTTTGGGGCCTGGAAACTTAGATCCAAGTGGTTTACGATAACCGATAAACCTTGTAATTTTCCGGCTGTCGGCGGGCCAATTACAAGTCTTCGAGCGCAGGGGGAGAGGCGATGCGGCTGCGAGGTGGAAAACAGCAAATTGCTTTCAAATCACGCAGCTTACACACTAAAGATACATTTGCTCCGCCAGTATCTGCTTTCGGCGCTTGGCTTCGGCCAGCGGCGGCCCCAAAATAAAGTTGTCCGCGTTGTCTTGTTTATGTAATCACCCACAACACGATTGTTATATCTGCAGGAGGCGAGCGGGCTGATTTGGAATTACGTTTACAGCGGTTCGGCCGGCAGTGCTGGTAGTCAGCCTTTCACACATTTCGGACAAGTGCGCGTATCTGTCAGATACAGATGCAGATAGACAGGCCGGAGGCTGCGTGGCACCTGCAGATACGCCCAGAAGCGATTGCAATCGGCCGACAATGAGCTTGATTGATTTGTGATGATATTTTCTTTTTCTCTTATTCAATTAAATGTAAATCATTGTCTTACAATAATCCGCGAGTGGCTGTTGCATAATGTGACACGCCACAAAAGAGTTCACTGAACTAAAAATTTACTTACAATCAAAATTAACACCTATTCGCATTTGTTTCTCTGTTTGAATTTCTTGTATTTTCGGGCTCGGCCCAGAGCATCAAAGCGTTCGAATGTGCAAATAGCAAAATTGGCAGACACCGTGCCACAATAGCAACAAACAACCAAATAGCAACAATACGAGCTACCAAAAAAGCGCAAAAAATCACTTTGCGGTTTGTAATTTTGGGAAATTAGCATAATTTGTGCAAATTCATGACACGAACATTGGCCCGCAGCCGAAGTGGCGGAAGGAGCCGCCGCGATCATCATTATAGTCATGACTATTGCTCTATTGCCGGATTGCCCGATCGCCGGATTGCCGGATTGCCGGATCGCTGTTTGCTATACTCATTGGCAACCGCTGGCACTTGCCACTTGCCATTGGCCATTGGCCAAAACAATCGAATGACGTCAGGCAATTGATGTTAATTGAATTAGAAGCTGACCGCCACATTTGTATTACGCCGCGAGATCAAACGGAATGCTGGTGGTGATTAATATTTATCAAAGCAAAACGGAGTCGCATGCAAATGAAACATAATTCAGGCGCGGTGTCATCGTCTATATGAAAATATCACCATTCAGAGAGCCGTTAAGCTGTCGATCACAAAACCTTGATTTGTGGAAATACTGAAATGGTTATTGCTCGTCGGCTAGGCATCAATGGATACGCGCTAGGTGTGTGCCCGATTTGTGTCATATATCCATACGTTTTTTTTTCGGCTATCATCTTGGTCAAGGTTAAATCTAATCGGCTCTTAAGATCGCTGTTCAATGCGAGTGCATGTAGTCGTAAACTTCAGCGTCGACAGCGAGAACACAACCAAGAACAAGAACAAGAACGGATACTCGTTCGCGCGCTGGAAAGAGCTGCAAAGATACAAATATCGACGGAATACGAGCGTTCGAGGGAGATACCTGCCTGGCACGGCTCAGCCGTGTTAACAGTTTGTTTACATAAAGCAGCTCGTTAAAAATACTCCGAGCCCACCTTCAGGCAGCCCACTTGTAGATACTGCCCCGGTATCTGTATCTGCTGCGGCTCTGGCTGGTCAATGAATATTTATAAAAGAATAAAAATCAGCAGCGGCAGTGGCAGCGGTGGCCACCGCCCATGGTCACTCGGTGGCAGAAACGCTCAAGAACCTGGCCCACACAGCGGTTCTGGCCCGCAATTGCAATCAAAAGCAATCAAAATTAATTTGCTCACAAAATGTATCTGCCACTAGAACGCACTTTGCCTTGTCTGGGCGCTTTTGGGGGTTTTTCGTGCTTTTTTTCGCTATAATTTGTTATGATGTTTTTGGTGCGTTGGTGCAGCAAGTTCAACATGCAGTGCGCTTTCAAGTTGCCGCACCAATAACTCCGTTCGGGCAAATCTGCTGGGAAAATAAGAAAAATCGAGCAAGTATCTGCGAGTGGTGGTGGTGGGTAGCCGGGCGTATGGCCAGGCCTAATGAAGTTCGAGCTGCATGTCAAAGTCAAGTGGAGTCGACATCAATCTGGCCCGACTGGCCGATCGATCGGAGGTTATCCTTGCACTTAGAAGTGAAGGCCCCTCAAGGTTGCCCCGCTGGGCGTGTGTGTCTGTTCGATGGCAGTTTAGATTGAGGCATATCTTGTGCAGAATCAATCACTAGATCATAGTATGTAGATTTTCCCAGCTGCTGGTGCATGATTAATGGTGTTCGCCTTTCATTTGGCAACGTTTAATCCGCTTAATTGAAATTGGATCCCCTTTGAGACGCCGTATGGCCAAATCGAATCCCCATCAGCGGCGGCTGTCCATTGAATTTTGGCTATCCACCCGTAAAGCGTTAACATTTTCCGACTCGTGCCTCCTTTGTCGTCCCCCCGAGATGGCTGATACGCCAAGTGGTCTTTGACGTAACCGATATGGCCGTTTATTAAAGTGCAATTGAGTCTTGGAACGGCGCCCGCCCGAAACCTTGTTGCTTGCCACACCATCAGGTTGCGCCAATTAAAAAACATTTTTCTCGAGGAAATTGCCGCCACTGCCCAAACAAAAATCCGGGAAAATGTGCATTTTGATTAAATAATACAGGCGGCGGTGTATAATTGAAAAATGCTATTAGATCCTTTGTGTTTGCGGTGGTGTGCCGCTTGTGGGGCAGAGATCGCGGCGGATACCCAGCCGTGTGGCTATGGGACCGTGTCACGCCAGCATCTCTGGCGGAGGTGTCGCTCCCAGATCTGCATATGAGCTGCTAACTGATCTTGTCAGTCCGCCGTCCGGCAGTTATGAATATTGGCAACACGCTCGTTGTTATGTCGACTCGATTTAGTTTCACTTAATTTTTCAGATATTTTTTACAGGCCGTGTTCCTTGCGGCAAATACCCGGGTAACCGAACCCACCGAAAACCCGAAATACTTGGGCAACAAACTCGTCCATTGGGGGTTGTGTCGTCCATAGCAAGCCTACTCTAGTCCACATAAACGAATGCAGATAAATATCCAGGGCGGAGCGAGGCACTCAATTTGCAAAGCTATTTTGCATTCATTCGCTCGAGTCAAAACTCATTGCACAATGACCGGCAGCCGGATCAAGTGGCACGAAAGTTGCGGCTTTAATCAGCCAAAAGTTATAACGAATATAGCCATCAAATTGTATAACATTTGTAAATGTCGCCGGCGCATAAATTGCAATTCTCCGGCTGCAGTCAGTCCCCCGCCTGAATGTCAATCGCACAGACTTTGGCCCATAAATTGTGCAACTTTAACGCTTCGTTGGTGATGCTGCTGCTGTTGCTTGGGGCTAATGCAAATCAAAGCAGTGGTCAGTTAACTATTTACGTTCAGTACTACTATATTCTCACAAACCGGAGAAGCGCAACTTTGGCACACACATTGAACTCTTTGTAAATATCAAGGCTAACAATTAGTTGGGAAGGTGAGAAGACCTGGCGGGCAGAAGCTCTCTTGAGATGGATAGAAACTCGTTTTATTTGGGCGCTCTGGACATGAATGTTGCTTAATAATGATGCCGCTATTGCCGTCTAATAGAGTTGGCCAAAGAGCTGAGAGCCGTGTCCAAATGTCGTCGCTGCTACCAAATAATTGAGCCCGCCGCTGTTGCTACTCATCGTTGTTTACCCATTTCAGTTGCCTCAAATGGCAGTGCACATATTGATATTTCCAAAGTTGTCAAATGTCAGGTGGGCCAGACAATAAAAAGGGCAAGCTGCATTCGCCGGCGGGCAAGCTGTGACTGATAAAGTTCAACACGAAAAAGGTGTAAAAATTGTTGAGATTCAAAACGGCAGCAGGTGTTGGGTAAACTCAACGGCAGCTATGACACGAAAAAGGTGTTTAACTCAAGTGCACTTGATTAGGCCTAACAGAATTGGACCCCCGGAACGGATCTCAATGGAAATATGCACCGGTTTTGATGCTTTCTTACGAAACTCAATAGAAATTGCTGCATAATTGGAAAATCCGCTTGGGCTGATGGGGGAAACCTTTAATTAAGCCAGCGAAAGAAGATACATAAACTTTTACCCGCCTGCCGGGAGACCTTACCCCTTAAACCTTTCGAAAAGTCATTAATAGAGAGATGTGTATCACGAGTGCTGCCTAATTGCTCGCTTACATAACCCGTGAAAGGTGGCTGGAAATGCATTTCATGACTTTCGTGGCTTGCATTTCAGGGCCAAACTTTTCGTAGCAACTTGTAATTAGCAGTCAGATGCATGATGTATGCATATGCGCATACATTCATCAGCCTGCAACCAATTTATCAACGGCCGCACGCATCGCTTCATCACATTGAGCGGCTGACGTTGCCCGCAATTAGCATTTATCAAGCTTGGTTACACAGCCCCCGAACACACAAAATATACTTTTGTTTATCCAACGTTCATAAGCGAATGATCCCAAACATTAATGCCCAAGAAGAGTGAAACAAAAGCCGGAGATAATATTACAATTTATTTTGTTTGTCTGTCTGGCGGCGGCGGGGGTTTCCTTGAGCTCGTTTCGTTTTGATTCATTTCCAGGAGGTCCAACCTCAAAATCCCCCATGTAATTGGCCAAAACAATTAGCCAATTTTCTGAACTATTCGCAAAGTAAACAGGCTATTTGTGGCGCGAAGAGCGAGTGTAATTGGCCATGAAATGAATATTCGCATGTAAATGTTTCTCTGCATGTGAAATTGTGATTCAATGTCAAAATTGATTGGTTCCAAAAAATGGAAACATTACCTCGACTGGCAGTGGGTGGCGCAAATACAAACACAAACACACTCAAGTTGAGATTCAAGTTCAGGTCAGTTAATGCCCTTAACAAGGCGACCTTCAACTTCTGACATGTACATATTAAATCCAATTGGATTTCGGTGTTTCGTTTCCCACATGGCTATCAAAATGATGGATAGCATTGGCTGTGGAATGCATCATTTTTTAAAAGCCAGCGCTGCAGATTGTGTGGGAATTGTATTTGAATCGAAACTTGTGAAGAATCTTCAAATGAAACACGTTCGATTTCCCCTAATGCAGTTCCCCTGTAACCATCGAATGTCTGATCAAAGAGTGCGTGCAAGTCGGCTCTTAGGTAAGTTGTAATTAAATCAAATCACCGACAAAAAACTGTTGTACATGGGTTTGAAATTTCCTTTGAAATGTTTTGCAATGAACTAAAAGCAAGTTCGTGTCTTAAGTCTTTCGTACAGTGGGTTGTAGCTTAACTTTTATACATCTATAGTTGATGGAAAAAGTTCGGAAATTGAACCTTTATACAAGCACAAATATAACAAATAACACTAGGTAAATTCTATACTTTTGACAGCTTCAAATAAATAAAACTTATACAATTAAAACTAGTTAAATTCTTTACAATCGTAGCTTAGTTTTTATATCAATAATGTTTGGAAATTGCTCCTCAACACAAACACAAATATTACAAATAACACTGGGTAAATTCTATACTTTTGACAGGTTCAAATTGTACCAAACTGTAACCAAATTGCTATTTGCCGTCAGCAACAATTACCTTAAGTAAGACGCTCATTTTTTGGTCGTAAGCTCTTTTGGTGGGTCTAATTAAACGGCCATATATGTGGTGGCCAGGGAGGGCGGCGGCCTGCAACTTAATTTGTCGGCATTGTTTGAATAGCGAAGCGAACAGCGATCGAACTTATAGGCAGCAGTCTTACGCAACTGTCGCTGCGCGCTGGCTTGGCCATCTTCTGGTGGTGACTTCTTGTTAATTACAAGTTTCGGCAGCGGCATCTTGATAGCAACTTGTTTGAGAGCCCGTCCGTTTAAGGTCAACGCAAAGCCGGAAGACGGGGCTGGCTGGCATCGCCGCCATCGCCTCAAATTGGACATCGGACATCACCGGCACAGCTGCGCGGCCCATTGCGAAACTTTTCGCCGGCTTTTGCTTTTGCACCTCGAAATGTCAGGCAGCACAAACATTTTTCATGCTCACACATGTGCAGGGGCATTTTCTACATATTATTTATGAATTTTTCTGTTTGTCAGTCGTCGTCAGCTGCAGTCGGCGCACTTGGCCATAACAAGTCGGTCAAGTCGGACCGGGCCAGACATTGCTGTTTGACCTTTTATTGGCTGTCTGTAATTATTATCAAAAATACATTTTTTCCTATCGAACTTTTGTTTAACAAATTAAATCCAAGCAGACGTCGTCGAAGCCCGGCAAGATTGCCAAAAAAATGGAAAATAAAGACCCCAACCGATGCGAAGAGGCCAATTCGGAACCCAAAAATACTTCGGTCTGCGATCGTTGTTTATTGACCTTATTGTCGGCCAATATTTGTTGGCCATTTTGCGATTTCGCTGCTTATTTGTTTGACTGTTCGACTTGGCTCGCTGATTATTAATTTGCTTGAATTGTGACAGTTTGTTGTGCAATTCTCCATGCAGGCGAGACTCAAAGGTTTCTTTCTTTGGGCTCTCGCTCCCATAGCTCCAATTTCCAGGTCTCCTCCATTTCCATTCCCCCAGAAAAGATCTCGCGCACAATGGCCGGTAATTAAGGCAGACTTCCTTCATGCCAAACTCTGTTCCTCTCTATTGAGATCCATTTCCGCCCGCGTAATGTTTATTGCCAATTGTTTTAAACGCAAACGTCATCAGAAGCTATCTGATGCTAAGTTAATGGCGAAATACATTGGATATTAAATTAAAGCATAAGCAGAAATGATAAATAACTCGCAAAAAACCTTCATTTGCCGAGAGGAAGTCATGCAATTATAATTGCCAACAGGCGGGGTTCAAAAGTCTAATAAAATATTTGTATTGAATGCTAAGGTTGGTCTTTGAGGTAAAACGTTTATCTTCTGCGGTCGCTGGTTATCTATGGGGTTTCATATCTAACTTGTCGATAGTTTTGTTCTAGCAACATGAACATTTATGGTCAAGTGCTATATATCTTGGTATTATCGCCCATACGCCATCGCAATTTTCACTCCTGTCAAATGGGACCAAGGTGCTAGAGGTCTTTAAGAGTATACACGACCTAGAAATGTGTTTGCCAAAAACAAAGAATCATGGAAGGCCTTAAAGAGCTTGAAGGCCTAAAGGAAAGATACCTTCTGAAATCAGAAAAACCCTCTTCTGGCTAAGCAATTAATCAACGTTTCTTGGGTATCCACAAGTCGACCCTGGCGCGTTTTTCTTGGCTCCCAAGCTGGCAATTTACATTTACAGCTGCCGATTGGCTGACCGTTTTTGCGGCGATAAATTAATGCTTAATCAGCAGAAATTGTCTAAATCCGCAAATTATCCGCCATCGTTCTGAATATCCAAGCAACGGGCGTTTAATTGTGTTGCCACAAATTGAAATGTGCGACAGACAGGCTTGTTCGCCGTGTTCGGCTCCAAAACTGACCATAACAATGGCCGTCTGTCATAACAAGAACAAGACCCAGAACACAAAACACAAACTGTAGCAGCGGCTTGGGATTCGGACTTAGAATCTGAATCTGAGACAGCTAAAACTACAACTCAAAGAACAAGCATTAATGGTTCGCGCTAATTGAAATTCTTGGGGCACGTTCATTGATTGCACTATGGAAATGGCCTTGCCGGGTTGGCCGGGTTGCCGGGTTGGCGGGGCACTTGATGGGCGTGGGCGGGGCTAATGACTTAAAAGGCACTTACCATTATCAAATCGCCGGTCTTGGCATGACGCCGCATTAAAATGGCAGCCATATTTTGCTCATCCTGAAACACCTCTCCCACCTCGTCCTTGTGGTGCTGGAAAATATAGAAAAGTTCAAGGATAAGTAAGCGAGCATTCAAAGAATCTTATTATTCAAAGATTAAGCTATATCTAGTGCTTATTATGCCTTTGGTTTTTTGATTCTTTTTGGGCCGACAACTAATTTGTTTAAAATTGCAATTAAAAACCCATTCAGCATTTTTCACGGCTCCGAATTCCATGCATTCCGCGAGATGTAAAACAAATACACGGCTAAGCCGCAGCTGGCCATAACTAAAAATTTAAAGCAATTTTCGTTTGGCTTTTTGCCGAGTCGTATAACAAATGTATGTTTTCGTTGGCCCCGCAGCAGCCGCCAGGCGGTTGGCCAAGACAAAACGCGTGGTTAGCGGGTAAATTTAATTAAATGCAGCTTTGTCCGGCTGGAAGGAGTGGGCGAGGGGCCGAGGGGGCGGAAGGCAGCGCAAGGGGTCTGGTAGGACTACACTTGGGGGTAGTCGGAGTCGTAGCGGTAAACTTAGCTTTGATTTATGCTCGCGGCCGGCAAATGTGACGCCTCAGCATGCACGTCACTCATACGCCGTGTGCGCCACGGCAGACTTTGGAGTGACCATGAAAACGCCGCTGCTGCCTGCCGCCTGCCGCCTGCTGCCTGCTGGCTGTTGGCCAGGCTTAAAGCCTAAGCTTCTGACATTTGGCCAACTGCTCTAGTTAGGATGGAGTGTTTTATTTTTCTTCTTTCTGTGCCCAATCCTTTTGACATAGACATTCGGTCTGGGGGTATTTCAAATGCGTTTTTTCGGAATTCAAGGTGTTTCTGTGTGAGTACCCCCGGGGACATTAGTCTTGAATTAGCGTAAATTTCAGCTTCAACCTCTTATCGTAAGTCCCGCTTATGGCCAAACTAATTAAATTAATTGCCACCGCTAACCTGACCAGTCAAATCAATTGAATTGAATTCGATCCGAATCCATTCCATTCAATTGAATTGGGTTCTGTAATAAATATCGAAATAAATGTAATCTGACACTTGACATCAGCATTGCCATCAGCATTTGGCATTGGACCGCGTCCGCACTCTAGAAACTAGTCTGGCCGGCACTCTATCAAATTACAAGCATAAATCATAACTGCCCCCTCCGAAAATCAAAACTATACAGTTACTAATCGCCGCACGCCCGACTGCAGCCATAAATGGCAGTTTGTATATGCATCAAAGTAAGTCAAGTGCCAAAATCTGGCTGCAATTTGAAGCCAGAGCCATTGGCCTTTTGGCTTGATGAGAGCTGTCGGCCGGGGGTTTATCTAGATGAGTGTGAAATATATGGCCATAGGGGAGATTTATATTGCCAGATCGATAGTCTGATAACCAGGAAAATAGCGAAAGTGAGTTAAAGAATCTTTAGGCAAGTCTGAGACCTTCGTTTCAGGGATCGTCAATGCTCTGGGAAAACACAGAAAGCTCTGCAAGCATTTTCATTTAATGACCACAAAGCTCAGGCCAGATATCAGTGCGGGTCAATTGGCTTCCCTGAAATTTGCCGAGCTGGGCAATTATTTATCGCTCTGATCGAATTACTGAGCTGTCCAGAACGGCCCCGCCCCGTGGCGATTTTACACAGTGACCGCCAAAGCGTGTGGACACGCAAAGGCAACACACAACACTAAAAAACACAAAAAATAAGACAAGAGACAAAAATTTTTCATGTGCAGCAGGCATTTATGGCTTAATTTGTTGTTGCTGGCGCTGTTTGTAGTTGTAATTGTCGTTGGATTTGCCGTTGTTGCTGTATCGGCCAGTTGGACACGACGACCTTGTGGAAAAATAAGTTCAAAGCAACAAGTGGCAAGTGGCGACCCCCACGCCACCGCAAACAGAGAGCAAAGATACAGCTACGCCGGCCTCACGTATTTCGGCTGCCATGAATCCAAGTCCGAATCTGAATCGGAATCCAAATCCACATCCAAAACCAAATCGGAGACCCATAAGCCGGGCGAGTTGTCAACGCTTAGCACCGGAGCGCAGCAGAGCCGAGCCGAGCTGAGCCAGGCCAAGTGTTTTGGCCATATAGCATGTATTTATGAACTGTCAGCCGGCCACTTACTATATTGCACTCGTGGCTCCAACTTGCTCTTGACTCCACTTTGCATGCACCAATTTCCCTTGTGTGAGTGCATATCTGTGTTGACAATTGCTGTTCTCATTTTGACTTATTTTCGTTGTCCCAGCCGCGAGCTGCAATTTTAATTAGTTGACTTGCAAATTGTAAATTGTTGGCTGTCGCGCGTTTTTTGTTTGTTTCTACCTTTGCCATATACTCGTAGTACGTATCGACACTGCATCCATATACGTATTTCTCTTTTTATTTATGGCGACGTGAAGTTTTTAATTACAAATGGCTACAAGACATAATGCAGATCTCTTGGCTCTGATTAGGCTCTGGCCGGAATGTTTTGTCTACGATTACGTAAGCGGTGAATTCCCGGGTCTATTTTACTATACTATTCGATGACTGCCCTTAAGGGGACTCGTTTTACTCTCCACTCACCGATGAAAGATTGCCCGCTGGCCGGCGAAAGGCTGGAGAAAGGAGAGCCTTTCTCAAATGCCCCCAAAAGAAAAGGTGTGTGTGGGTGGGTGTCTTTCGCTCAAAGAATCTATCACATTGTCAAATTGCAGGAAAAAGTAACTACAGACTTGTGACCAAGCAGCGCACTCTTCCGCAGAAGTGTCCTTTGCACGTCCAGCAGGTATTTCTGCCACTTCAGCCGCAGCCTCTGCCTGCCAAATACGTGAAAATGAAAGTCAAAGCCCCGAAGACTTAACAACTTCCTGGCTGAAACTCTGGGGGTACCCGCTTTTCTTCGGCTCTTTCTTTCTTTTGGCAATTTTGTTATGCAAATTAAGCCGAAAAGTTGAAAGAAGAGAGACACAAATGACCCGGAGCAGCGAACTTGGCAAAGTGAAAATTAGCCTCTGAACTCGCCGGGTTGTTTAGTGTCGAAGCGAGAAGAAGGTTGAGGAGGCATTAGTCCCAGGCCCTTAACCTGCCCCGAAAATGATAATTTGCCATTGTTCGAAACAAAACGAAACGAAAGTCCGCCGCGGCTGGAAGACTTTTCATCTGTCGCTTTGGCAGGCCCACACTTTTTTTTCAGAGTCGTGTATGCAGGTTTTTGTATGATTTTTTTGTCGGTGAGTACGCACCATAAATCCACGAGCCATTTAGCCAAAATTTAACCGACAATTAACGCATTAGACACCGTGTGGGCGTCTTCTCACAGTGGGCCCGTTCCATTTGTTAGTTTGTTTATTCGCCGATTTGTTTGGCGTCGTTACGCATACGCCGCATTGGCCGCATTGGCCGCTTTCGGGCCTCGCGCATAATAATAACTTTGGACTTAGCGGTGTGCGTGTGTGTCGGCTGATTTGCTTTGGCAGTTAGCTTGTTTATTACGCACCATTATGCATTGTATATGAGTCGCGTCGAACGAACTCTTGGGCTCGGAACATAAATAAAACACTGGAACTGGATTTCTTGTTTGCAGTTCGCCTTTGATTTCAATACAATGCCAAGGCTGGGGCTGTGGCTGGGGCTGGCCATTATTTGTCCATTACTCGGCCAATTATGTGACCCATTGAATGGCAAGCGGAACTGAGTTTGAGCCGGGATAGCTTCAAGTATCTCCCACAGTAATCCTTCGCCCGGGTCTTTGATCCGCCGATAAGCCAGCGAGTTCCTCATTTTTGGCTTGCGGTGAACCCTAATGGTGGCAGCAGCAGCAAAAAGGGAATAAACAAGCCCGGCTTGTTGCACATGCCACACGGCGTTAACAATAACTGCTGCATGAACATGGCAACAACATGAGAAACTGTCAGGCCATGGCAGCAACTTGGCCATATTATGCAACCGCTTGGCAGCCGCCGCAGAAAAAGCCAGGCCGAGGGAGAGAAATGCAGCCCGAACTGCTTTCTAAGCCGCAAAACTTTTCCTGCTACCCCTCAGTATTTCTGCACATTTTTTGTTTCTTATTTTTTGCGGAATTGCAACTTGCATCGCCCGCGCTTTTCCTCTCCAGGGAAAAAGACAGCGGGGGCGCGGGACACAGTGAGCTAATTTCGAATTCATTCAGCTGCCAAATCGGCCAACTCATTAATCATGCTTCCCCGGCAACGACAACAACAAGTTGCAATCGTTTTGCAATGACAAGATACAATTTTGCGTCTTGTGAAATGAGTGCAGCAGCGGGCAGCTGTGTGGCATGCGGCAAATGCCTTGCAGTTTTCATTTTTCAGTTTCATTACGGCAACCGCCACTTGCAGCGCGTTTTTAATTATGCACTTCGCGTTAGCACCCATCAAAAATGCATTTTGAAAACTTAATTAGCTTGCTTTCAGTTTTCCATCGACTCGCGAGCCGGGAGCCCGGAGCCGGTAGCTGGGAGCGGGTGGAATCACTTATGCTCGAGTTTGTTGCCTAAGTCTTTCGTTTGTGGCTCGGTTTTGCTTCGCTTTTGGTGGCAAATGGCACCGATCCAGGCCGGCGGCAGGTTGCCAAGCCCCAGCCAAAGGGGATTGTTCTTCGCGCCGCAGTCATGATCCATGAGCAATTGGTCGCAGTCTACTGTCTGAAGATTGCTATCAAAGTTCGAGTACCTTGCTCGAAGTTGCGGTCATAAAAGCACGAACCCGCTGCCTTCCGATTTCAAGAAATCCTGCTCGTAATTTCCATGCTGTTAGCCTCAACATCAGCAACCTTTATTGTCCATAGTTATTTACTATGTGGCTGCATGATTTATTAAAAATAGGCAATCCTGGTCGTAAATTCCATACTGTTAGCCTTAAAATCAGCACCTTTTATTATGCACTCCGGGCCGCACGATTTATTTAATCCACTCTTTCCAATTTTTCTCCACCACAAGCGTTGGGGGCCGACAACTTCTGGTACAAAATCCCATTTACCCGGCCCAGCAGCGCTCCCCTTTTTGGCAGTTTCCATTTTTGCGGGCGAGACCTGTGCGACTTTTGTTTGTTTCTGTATCTTGCGGCTGCACTGACCTTTGGAGCGGAGCCTATCGCACTTAATCGATTGAATGCGGCAGTGGGAGTGCCCAGCGACGCCTTGTGTTTGCCTTTTAATTTCTTGGCATGCCAAGGAGCCGGGCGGAAAGAGCCGGAGAGTGTTGGGTGTAGCTCGTGAAACAAGGTTTCCACCTTCATTGTTCGACGGCGAAAATTTCACCGCACGAAATCATTCCGAGAAGTGATTGCACTCCCGGCGCTGGCAATTATTTATTTTTAATTTAATTTTAATTTATATCAAGCGCTGCCAAAAAACGCAACAATTTCCCGCCGCTCGGTTCGGTTTTTGTGCGCCGAAAAACCGGGTCAATTCTTCAATGAAAAATGATTTTCGGTACTTTTGCGGTTGCCAAACAATAAGGCACAAAAACGATACAGAATGCCCGAAATTAGAATAAATGTTTTTCTTGGCATTTTTTCGTTGGCTTCCATTGGAAGGTCTCCGACAAAGTGCGCTGCCATTAACAAAAAAAAAAGCGGACATAGAAAACATTGAAATTGTTGTAGTTATGTGGTCTATATCTTGAGGCCATTTGCGGCATGAGTCCAAAAAACAGAAAACTCAAATAATTGCCAAGTCACAAAAATCCAAGGGGGAAAATGCCCGGCGTGGGTTACCTGCGGCGGCCCGGGCAGAAAACTCTAAAAAAATACTTCTGCGACAGCAGCTTATTTCGTTTTAATTAAAAGTGAAGACCAAATCCCCTGCGAAATCTTTCCGCATTCGTACTGCCTTAAACCCGGCTTAAAGCTGAAATTATCACACATAAATCACAAAACATAGAAACGAAAAAGCTGGTAACTGAGAAAACTCCAACTCCACAGTTGGCAGGGTCCAAAGAGTCGCCGGGTTCATTTCTTTTTCGGCTGTCGTCTGACATGACATTTCACTTTCATTTCCGAAGTGTTGTGTCTTGCATTCGAAATTATGTTGTGCCCGCCAACCGCCCGCCATCCGCCCGCGCCCCGCCAGGTAATAATCGCCGAATATAAGACTCGTAATTTAGAGTGCGATCAATTGATTGTAGTTCATAGGAAGCAGCACGCCCACGGGCACATGAATAATGGGTAAATGGTAAATTAAATTATATATACAAACAAGCCATGAGCGCCAAAAGAAAGTGAACTCTATCTGAAATTACAAATAAGTCACGTACACGCCGGGAATCAGGGTTTAAGGCCCCTTGAGAGGTTGTGGGCGGATGTATTGACTTAAAGCCTGCAACGCCGTTCTGTTTACAGCAAAAAGGTGGCTGTGGCTATGGCAACCTGATCCTCCACACCTCCGATCAGCGATGCAATTAATCTGCTTAACTGATTTCCGTGCGTCCTTGACTTTAAGCTGCGTGCTCTAAGCTGCGTGCCTCACAACAAAAGTCTCACAGCAAGCCAATGTAATTGCACACGAGCTCGTACGGGTATAGTAGACGCGGTCTAATCTCTTTATCACACGGCCAATTAATTTTGATTAGATACAAATACAGGCGATGCACAAGCGGGCTTACATATTACATTTACAACGCTCAGACGCTAGAAAGACAAGGCAAGCGGGGTGGTGTTGGGAAAATAAAACACAGTGTAAAGGCCTAAAACGAATCGCGGCTAAAAGCTGAAACAAAATATCTGCCTACCCCAAGCGGAAGCATGGCAAATCAACAAATCAGAAAACGTACAAAGGCGAACGCAACAAAAAACAGCAGCTGTAATTTTTTCATTTTTATTTCTATTACATCACCAATGAAAGTGCAGTTAAAAAGAAAGACTTATAAGGGAAATATCCGCACAGAGCGATTTAGGGCAGGAAAATAAACGATGGAAATTAGACAGCCGATCATATATAGTGGGATATCAAATCAGTCACTGAGATGGACATAAACGCGTTGGGGTTACGATAAATTTGTGACTTCAGTTTGCGGAAAGTAGTAGCCAGCAAAAGGGTTAAAGAGTTAAGGGTAATTAGCTGCCACATAAATATGCCTCATAATATAACGAATTCTTGATAAAAATAATAACGCGTTTATGTTTGTTATATCAAATTATGTGTTTTTTATGAACGTAATAATTTTTAGTGAAACGTAGTTTGAGGAAGTTTAGTTTTGTTGGGTAAAATATTGCTACATATTCATGAGCAAGTCATGGATACACTGAGTTTAGCTACATTTAGTTTTAAGGGCACTTTTAGATTTCTTTATGATAGTTTGAATACTAAAATCAGTCTTGAAGTTATAGCATCTAAAATATACTCAAAAACTTATTTGTTGCACGTTTGAGTTCTAATTTTTTTGAAAATCTGACGTATAGGGACAATTCAGAATTCGGTTTGGCATTCAGCGTTTCAAGAAAAAGATTTTCCGGTTCTTAGTTCTACAAATTGTCGGCATGTGATATTCTATAGTCATTTCTATTATCCTGAGGACACTCTATTAAAATATTGACTGTTATAGAAATGTATTTGTTTGGGAAAGCCTTCATAATTAGATCAAATATAGAGTCTAGAACTTACCTCTTCGCGGGCAATCTCCTGCAGGTCCAGCCCGTGGGTGGCGTTCGGCTCGCTGCCAACGCTCCACATGCGCAGCTCGTGGGGCGCGCCCTTGAAGAGTCCTTGGGTGGCGCGCAGGTTGAGGTTCAGGTGCTGGCCAAAGGCGCTGAAGGACACGTTGTGCGCCTTGATGTCGCTCACGTCCGGGCCGAAGAGGTGATTGCCGCCGGAGCCCTGGGCCTCGTGCTTCAGCTCGCTGTAGTAGGAGTTCTTGCTGAGATCCTTCTTGACGTGGTGCGGCGGGTAGGTCTTGGCGGTGTCGCCGATGCTGCGCCGCCGCCGATGGGGCTGGTGGTGGTCGTGGTGGTGCAGCAGCTGGACGAGCTCATAGTGCGGCACCGCGTCGTGGGTGTCCACGTGGAAGACTGACTGCAGCTGCTCCGGCGACATTTGTTTGTGCAACTGTAACGGATGGGGGGAAAAAACCAATTCAGGTTAGCAATCATTGGGGCGATCGAGTGTGCGTATTGTTTATGTACATACATGCCCTGGGCAATGGCAACAAATTGTAGCAATTGTTGGACGGATAATTGAAAAATTATCAATAATTCAATGCAATAATCAAGTGCTCGCTGGCCGCTCTTGCGCTCTCACCGGTTGAAAAGCGGTCCAATGTTTGCATTGGGCCCCGTCAAGAGCTATCTGGAGATTAACGACTAAGCCAGGCCAAATGAAACGTACAAAAAGGCAATGGCCAAAGCCAGGCCGGCTGGGTTTGGTTTTGAGTATCTTCGCTAACTGGGTCAGGGTCAAGACGGTGTTTGATAGATTTACTGTACGAGTATGTGCAGACACACATGCATGAATTTCCGAATCAAGCATTTCCGAATCAATCGCAACAAAACCAAACGAACCGAGCGAGAAGCTCGAAACTTATCCGACTTGCGTGTAAGCTTTTTTCGTTGTATTTGTTATAATTGCAAATTTCAATTAAATTCAAATTAAAGTTATAATACCATAATGGGCTTTTAATCTGCTTAGTTGTATTCTTTTATCAAGAGCCAAGCAGTTGAGTGGGAATTTCAAAATTAGCACTCCATTGTGACTGAACTTTGGCAGTAGCCGCCAAAAGAGTTCATTCATTAAAGTTGCCTGCTTGAGATTTTTCGCGATTTTTTACAAGTACTCGTACTTTGTCCAGTGGCATGCCATTCTAACTGACATTCTACATCAATCAAGCTGGAGATTTATTTTTCGGTTCTTCCATTGCATTTCCGTTTTTTATCCGCCAAATCTGCATCTCACTTGCAACGTGCAACTCGGCAAAAACAAGATCTGTTACAGGGTCAACGTCAGAGTAGAATTTCCTTAAAACGGCCGGCCGCACTGCAAGCGCAAAAACAAAAGACTCAGGCAACGAACTTGTCTTGTACGCCGGTCGGCTGGCTGGCAATTTAGGCAAATTTCTTGCATTCATTTTACCCAAAAATGGCCTAAAATGAGTCAGACATGAGATTACTGCAAATGACGACAGCCCCGGACAAGAAACGGCTGCAAAGCCACGACTGCAAGCGGGAAAAATGATAACCAAGACGATGGCAAGGCAAACAAGACTGCAACTTCGGCCGGGCCAAGAGTGTTGGGATTCACTTTTACAGTTAAGATGGCTCTTCTGGCCATAACTGTGAGCCCGGCTTAATTCTTTTATAACCGAAATGCAGGCAGAGCGTTGAGGCAGGTGAACAAACGGCAGAAGAAAACCAGACACTGCCTCGGACACGCACACCGACACGAGCACGGCCACAATGCCAAAGAGTTTTTACTTTCATTTGAAACGTGTTTTGACCACAGACAACACTCGCTGGCATGGCCAGGAGCCAGCTGTTGCTGCTGCTGTTTCTGCTGTTGCTGCTGCTGCTCGATGTTTGCCGCTGTTGGGGTCGCCGCGCATTGAGCAAGTTTTGCCATCGTCGTCGCCCCATTGAAAGTGAAACCGACGACGCTGGGGAACTTGGGAAAGGAAAACAGACACAGCGGCTACTCTTTCGATGAGGCGTTGAGTTTTGCCACTCGAGTGCAATTGTGGCAGTGCCCGTCGAGTGCATCGCCGCTCTTTAGGGCTCTTGGCCAAGAGCATTGGGAAAGTTTCTGCCACTGCCACTACCACTACAAGTGCGCCTGCACCTGCACCTGCTTAAAATTAAAGCCATTCTTCTCATTCTTTATGCAAATCCCTCCGCCCAGCCGACTAACTGACCACACCCAAACAAACACCAATCAACACTTGGCGCTCTGGTTGGCCCTTGTTGGCCAATTAATTGCAATTAAAAGCGAATGGGGCAGCGCGGCAGGCAAAAACAGCGATCGGCAATTACGAATTATGCAAAAAAGGCGGCATCCAGTGAACAAGATCAGCTGCGGCGATTAGGGGACCAGGGTTGGGGAGGTTTCCCAAATGAGGTGATTTAAAATCCAAAATAGGCTGGATTTAGCATAGATTGTGATCGAATAATAATGAATAAGAGGTGCTGAAAGAGGTGGTATTTACAAATCCATAAATCCATAAATGTGTGATTATTCATGGAGGGAAATTGTGAAAAGCACAGCAAATTTATAAAGATGCTGTCCAAATGCTGGGGGGAAAACTGGTGAATTTCGTCACAAGTTTGGTGGCTAGCCAAGCAAATCTAATGAGTATATGCAGCTATTTGCAGAACGCGGACCCACTGTAGCAAATCAGGCCCTAACCAAGATTGTCATCCGTTTCGATTGGTGCGCCGCTGAGTGTGTGCCACCTGAGTGTGTGTTTTGTCCGCAATCGGGGCGATTTGTCCAAAGCTTAAGTTTGATTTTATTTTCGGTTTTCGCCGAGTGCAATGACGGATATTGTGAAATTTGTGGCTGCTTGTAATTTGTATGGCTAGCTGCTGGCTCTTGGCTGCTGCTGCTGCTTGCTGCTGCTGCTGGTGCGCGGGCAATTACTGAAATTGTGCGAGATTACTCATGCGCCCGGTGTATATAGAGCTATAACCGGCATGGCGACCAAGTGCAATCAGAGTCAAGTCAAAGTAAAAGGTGTAGCCGCCATATTAACGCAAAAAGTGTGCTTCAAATTGGCTCTGGTTGAGGCCAATATACTGTTTATGGCATACTATAGACCCAACCAATACTAAAAGTATCTGCGTTGTGCAATTGGTTTGTTGTCTTTGTCGTAGTCAGCCGGTCAAAGTCAAAAGGCGGCAGACGCTCGGAAGAGTGTCACTCGACCTTTTGCACAGCCCCACACAAAGAAATTATTCACTCGAAAAGCCATGAACGAGCAGATAGGCGGATAGCGAAGATTGTTAACTGCTCGGGTAAGTGTATTACCAAATTTCGAGCCACCTGCCTGCCTGCCTGGCTGAGTCTTTTCCCTCCCATTTCCTTGGGTGTGTTGACCTTGTCGCCACGGCTGACAAGCGGCGGAAATTAGCAACCGCTTCTGTCGGCGTTAAATTTTCAGGTTTTTTCCCTCTCGTTTTGGAATTTCTGTGTTTATGCCAGCGATTAACAAAGTGTGAAAAGTTCAGGGTGTTGCCTCATGGGTTGTGTCTAATGTAAATGGCAATTTGGGTGATTTGTTTCTTTGGTTAGAAGCTGATTTGGGATCAGGGGCGGCAAGCTCACATGGTTTTCTGCAACTCTGCGTGAGCTAAGAATGCTTTAAAAGCGCATAGCAGCTTGACTTCCCCTTTGGTATAGATCTTGCAATTGCATAATCGTTTGGTCGTCCGACAATTACTCATGCCACTGACATTCCCCCCCTGATTTTTCCACACACACCGTGGAGAGAACGTGACCCGAGAACCCGAGCTCGTAAATGATTAAAACAAAAATGAAAACAGCAGACAATATAATAAAAATAAAACCCTGACAAAGACAACAATCCCGGGAACAACGAGCGCAGGCAATCGTGCCGCAAACTGTTCTGGATTTCACAATTAAAGGCTTAATTTATTTGGCCGGCAATTGATAGGCCAGCAAACATTTGGCCAGGCCAAGAGGAACGGGATATCTCATATTTTTTCTGCATTTCTGACAGCACATAAAACATGAAGCAAAAACAATAACACAAACAAAAATAAAAACAAAAGCATTATACACAAGCCACCGGGCTGCTGCTGCTGCTGCTGCTGCTGCTGCTGACTCATGCATTTGCATCGATATTCTTGTTGTTTGTACTTTGCATGTCTCGCTTTTGGCCCAAGTCGGTTTTTTACATCACTTTTTTCATGCTCGGCTGCGATTTGAAGGGCCTCGTCAAAGTTGTTACTATATCTGCTGTTGTTTTTGGCGTTGTTGCTGCTGTTGTTGCCGTAGCGTGTCAACTTTAATTGCAGTGGAAAACGGAGACGAAGTCGTTTATGGGGCATCATGATGCAAGCGCCATTTAGGCGACTAAGGCAAGGCTACGGGTCGATGTCTCCGCCGGCACGAACTTGCTCCGAAAACCATCCCAAAAGGATTACGACTCAAGCACACCAAATGCCCCAGAAATGCCAAGAAAATTGCAGCCAAAAAGTGTATGGAAATAAATACAAATTGGGAGTATAATTTGTACTTCAAATTCAAAGCTTAAAATCTTTGAAACATTTTTAAGCCCGGATTCTACATAACTCAGTTCTTCTATTCAAATTTAATCAAGATTTGAGCATCGATTTACAGATACAAAAGAATTACGGCTCTACAATTCCAAATGACCCAGAAATGCCAAGATAGTTGCAGCCTAAAAGCGTATGGATATAAATACAAATTGGGAGTATAATTTGTACTTCAAATTGTAAGCTCAGATTCTTTTAAACCTTATTAAGCCCGGATTCTACATAACTCAGTTCTTCTATTCAAATTTAATCAAGATTTGACCATTTACAGACACGAAAGGATTACGGCTCAAAAACTCCAAACGCCCAGATATTCCATAAATATTGCAGCTGAAAAATGTACAAAAATAATACTAATTGGGGGCTTATCACCTCGAAAGCTTCAATCAATACTGAAACATTATTGAGCCCGGATTCTACATAACTCATTTCTTTTATCCAAATTTTATCAAGATTATCGCACAAAAACATTTCATTATCATGCAACCAATTGGAACCAAGCCGAGGAATGAATGAATTTTCGTTCTGTGCAGGAAGTCGATAAATTCGAGATTGAAATCGACATGAAACCACCTTGGACTAGCTTTAATTATGAAGTTTTCTTTCAGTCAAAGCCAAGTCATAACCTCCACCGCAGCGGCAACGGCAACGGCAACGGAAAACGTCGGCAATGAAAAAGAAAGAGCTGAAGCGGTCGCTTGTGGCAGAAACAACGAATAAACAATAAATTATGGTGGAAAGACAGACTGGGGGAGAAACGAAATTTACTTGAAATAATTACAAGAACTTTTTACGTCTGACCTTGGCCATAATTTTGCTGGCAAAGCTTTTTCTTGTTGCTTCAAAACAAACAAAAGCCAACGACAGCCCGCTGGACGAGTGGCTTTTCAATGAGCGCGGTGCTGTGATACCCAGACAGACAGACACTCGTGCTCTGGGCCACAACAATGCCATTTTATTTCTAACATCGACTCTCTTCGGGCCGCGCTCTGTTTTGTAATTTAATTAATATACAAAAAATGTTTTTGTATTTCTTGAAATGCTAATTACGCACAATGCGAATGACAATGAAACCGCTGACTGGCGGCCGTTTGTTGTTGGGTTTTTTCTTGTTTTATAGTATTTCTTTTTTTTTGTTCATTGTTGCCTTAACGGTTCACCGTTGACTGTAAGTGCGCCCCAAAGGTTATATTTATCGCATTGAATTGATTGATGAGTTCTTGGAGTCCGATCGGACGTGATCCCAGCCATTTGACATTGACGGACGTACTACGTACACCGTCGCGACGGCGGGTACTGTGCGGTTGCGAGCATGTTTTTTGGGTACTTACATCTGGCAGGGCCTGGCATAGTGTGCTGCAGGCCAAGAGTAGCGCTGTGATGAGGCCCAAAGTGGAGGACATTTTACTGTGCGGCTCGCCTACTGTCCTAAGGTATCCTTAAAAATGCTTAAACTGCAAGAGAAGAAGAGGCAAATGGTTAGAAATCATAGGGTTTTCATGCTATTATACATATATTGTCTAATATTTAGACTAGCCAACTTCGTCATGCTCAAATGGGCCGAATGTTGGCAACGCAAGTACCAAGCAAGCATCATCGACTGTTAACAGCCGGTTGTTGCAACTTTATCGCTTGTTGTTGCCTCAATTAATATTTACTTTTATTTTTGTAGAAAGAAAAACCTAGTTTTCTGGCCCGCTGGCTGAGTAATTAATTATTGCATAAGGCCAAGAAGCAGCCTCGAGTCTATAAAACAATCTTGTCCGGCCCTGCTGTTGCCGCTGTTATTGCAGTTGCTGTTGCTGGCGCTGTTGCAGTTGCAGTTGCACATCCGCCCCGGCATCGAATGCGGCTAATTGTCAATAATGATGCAGCGATGCGTGGCAAGAGGCAAACAGCATCCATCACATCCACCAGCAAGCAACAAGCAGCCAGCAGCGGCACGGCCAAACCTTTTGACAAACCAACCAAGAAAACAAACAGAACTGACCAACGACAACGGCAGCGACAGCAACTGCCTCTGCAGCAGCAGCAGCAGTATCAACAACAACAGGGAAACTTTGGGCAGCTGCAATTTCATTTTGCAACTTCTCGGCGGCATTTACGACAAATTGCATGACATTTTATTTCCCCGCCGTCGTCCCCGAAGGTTTTTGCACAATTTGCATGCAACATGCTGCAAGATCTGCCGTGGCCCAGTTAAAGTTGAGGAAAGTTGTGCCTCGGCACGGAATCAATCATCATCCATCCATCCATCCATATGAGTGCCGGCCATTTCCTAATGAAATGTTTGCCAAGTAATCACCAAAAATGGGCGTTAAATTGCCCAAGGGCAAGGCTATAAATTGTACGTCTTTCGTTTTTGGCTGCCAATTGCCAATCTTCGCGATGAAGAAAGTAAAAATGACTGTATACAATTTACGATTATATGTTGGATCGGATTTACCAAAAATTGGATTGTAGCTTCGATGAAGAGGGTAAGAGGGTAAGTGTTTTGGTTACATGACCGGAAATTGTCCTTTACCAAACGAAAGACTTAGGAAACAAACTAGTTTTTAATGGAACCTTTTTTCACCTGCAAATTCTTTATATTTTTATATTTTTGTATTTTGAGGTACAAATGGTAGGAAGATAGATATTCAGCCCTATAAGGTTTATGCATTCTTGATCAGTATCAACAGCCGAGTCGATCTATCCATGTCCGTCTGTCTGTATGTCTGTATGTATCAACAAGTCGTTCTTCGAGATGGTAAGAGCTAGATACGTAATTCTTGTTGCTTTAGATTCATTATATGTGTATGCAGATTGAGTTTATCAGAAATTTTTGCCTTGCCCCTTACCGACTTCGCAATGTGCATTAAACTGCATTGTCGTCCACATATGAAACAATATCTTCGCGATGGTGAAAGCTAGGGATATTGTTCTTTTTACTTTAGGTGCGTTTTAAAAAAACGCAGAATGTGTTATTTTTGAATTTTAGGCACGCACCTGTACGCCTTTGCAATTTAAAGAAAACTCTATTTTGTTATACATATTTGTCTATGTCTCCGAAATGATTAGAGAAAAAGATAAAGATCGTGTTGTTTACAGTGAAGTATTAATATGTCCACCCCCATTCCAATGCTACTCTTGTCAATGCCGGATGACGTCATAACAACCATTTGTATGTTCTGATTTTATGCTTGTGCACATGTAACTTGGGGTTACTATATACTCATATTGAACCGGAAAAAATAGTGAATAACAAAAATAAGTACATGGTATCTCGTTGTCGAAAAAATCAGCTAAAAGTCGTATTGGCAGAAACAAAACCCCCTGAGTTGGGGAATTCTCTTGCTGGCCCATATGCAAATATTTAACCATTTACTCAACGCAAAATCTTGGCCAAAGGGCAAATGGCTTGTGCCGCGGTGTAATGACCCTCATAAATCCATAAACACAAGAAGAAAACAAACCGAGAGAAGAGGGGGCCGTCGTGTTTAGCGAGAGTGCAATTTGGCAACCTTCAAGGTAAGACTTTCACCCAAAACGAAAACGAATCAAGAGCATTGAAAAGTGTTGAGCGCGATACTCGATCAACGTGCAGTGACTGCAAGCCGAATTATCGGGAATTCAAATGCACTGAAGCACTGAAGCTGATTCCACAAAATCACATCCAAAACGTGACGGTTTTGGTGACCGAAAATAATGTTGTTTATATTCCTATTCATAATATATCATACAATAGAGACTAAATAAGACCGAAGAGCGGACAGATACGATACAGATACGGACAGATACAGTTATGAGGCAAGCACAGCGAAGCGCGATAGAAGGCAGAGCCGAAAGATGGCAACTCCATTGAGATTCGACTGCGTCGATTTGCATAATTAAGGTCGATTAGGGTCGAATCGTTTGCCATATGTGTGAGGCTGCATAAATCTGAATCTGAGCCAGCTCAAGGTTATGGCTATGGCAAAACTGTTTTTTGATTTATATTCGAGCTTGCATAATTCCCGTTCATATTTTTATATAATTACCCGCCGCCAACGAAGAAAAAACCAGGCAAAGTAACCCCAAAGAGGGAAAACACAATACAAGAAAACACGGGTAAATAAAAAAAAAAAAACCAGGCAAAGTAACCCCAAAGAGGGAAAACACAACACAAGAAAACACGGGTAAATAAAAAAGATACGCATCATCAAATGTCAACCAATTCCAAACAGAAGCTGGCCCACAAGTGTGGAAATGGAATTGTGCCAAAAAGCTGCAAAAAAGCTAGCAAAAAAGCCAGCAAAAGCAAGCGGAGACCGAAAAGCAAGTTGCATTGTCAGCTTCCGCATAATTATGCCGACTTGGACCCCAACACTTTGCCATATATTTTACTTTTTTCCCCCTTTTTTTTGGCTTTTTCGTGGGCTTTTTGCTTTTACCATAAAGTCAGCAGCGTCTGTTTCGGTTTATGGGAATTTTTTGTGTGTGTTGCTGGCTGGCTGCCGCTTTTAACTTTTGCTTTCTTAATGAATTTGCTGACACAACAATCTGACTCGCAGTCGCAGTCGTAGTAGCAGTCGGACTTGGAGTCTGTTGTAAGCCATAGCCGCGCGCGCTTGCGTACTGGAAGTCAATCTGTTTTTTGGGAGGCGTCAGCGTTTTGCTTTAAATTGACATTGACAGTTGGCCGGCCGCCCCGCTTGGCCCCCTTTCTCCGTTTGGGCCACCTCGCCATCTCCCGGCCATCCGGAGTGTCAGACAGCTGGTTTTTGTTTTCCCGTTTTTGTGCCTCATTTTCGGCTGCCAGCGCTTCTGTGCGCCGATAATCATCGAGCCAAGGTGTCAGCACCTGTGCCAGTAGCTGATGAGCTCTGCATTTGGCTTGATAATGAACCCATTTCCCCCGTTTACTGCTTAGCTGTCTGCTGGGTGGCATTGACGGCACAAAGAACCGTCACCGTCTGTCTTGGGGTTTGTTTGCCCGGCCCGAAACTGGAGCATACACATAAATCGGCTCGCAGGTGACATAACAAAGTTCAACTGCGAACGATTTGCACAAGAGATAATAAATTTTTCTTGATACGAGTATTTCACCCAGCAATTCCAAGTTGCAAGTTGCAGACAACGATCGAGTGGAGGCGGAGATTACGTAAAATGTCTGTGACCTGAACTTTTTGCATTTGCTCAACGCTTTCAGCGGCTCTTCGGTGGAAAAGGGCGAGCGAATCGCGGCTCTTTTGGCCATTGTTTTATAATGATAAAACAATGAATGTGGTTTTGGGAACTTGCACCTTGAGCCGGCCGATTGTTGAAAGCTGGGCGGCAGGCAAGCAAAACAGTGCCAAGAAACAGCTGTGCTAATGCTGGGCCCCCCTGTGTTAGTGGAGCATCGGGTTATGAAAATAACATAGATGAAATGCTAATATTTAAATGGGTGGCCGTTGGGCCCAATTCAAATTCTAGGTTCGCTGACATAAGCCGTCAGATCTTGGTCTCCAAACTGGTTTCAGGGCCTCGCCTCGCCTCGTCTTGGCCTGAGTGATGTTTGGCTAAAACATCTGTTTTGCAGGCAAATTATTCAATTATGTATATTCGCCTGTTAGCCAAGAAACAAATCCCACCAGAGGAGTTCTGCGCAAAATAGAAACAAAGAGCATGGCTAACCATGCGTATACGTAATGCGATTGGGAAACATATAAAATTGGCGGCCCAAACCAGTTTGAAGACACTTTTTTCAGCCCCCGAAAATAATAATTAAAATGCCATTATAAAATGCGCAAATATTGAAAAATTGCAGGCAAGAGGCACGCGAAACAGGCAAAAAAAACAGAGAAACCACCACTGCGTATACGTAATGTGGCAAACTAATTAAATGTAGAGATGGCAAGCAATGTGCGGTGGATAATCAGGGCGAGTGCAAGACAAATGCGAGTTTATCGCAAATATTTGCTTAAAGAACAGGCAACAACTCAAACCTGACGCATTTTGGGAAGGGATCATTTGCTCTGGCTGGTGTTTGCCATTACTTCTGCTCTTGTTATAATTTTTCAGCTGTTGTTACAACATGTAACACGAGTGCTAGCCACCAAAAACAGCAACAAACTCTGCACTGATTGCGTGCTGCGTCGACGGCGTTGCTGCCGACTTCGCGCAGTTGCGGTCGAAACCGGCGATTGTCGGAAAAGCCGTAAACCGCATGAAAATGAAAGTGAAATTGTAATTGAAATTGAAGAAGACGTCGGCTGAAACGTTTGACTCGAACATTGCATCGATTTGTGTCTATGGTTTGTGAATTCATTTCCATTTGGCCAGACTTTATTGCCTTTGTTACGATTATTTGCTCTTGCAGTGCAAACAAATCTGAAGAGCGCATTTCCCAGTGCCTTCTGAGATCAGGGAAATACAGAAAACATTGTTTAAATTCGAGCACTGCTCTCAGGCAGATAATCCCGCCCGAATCGACAGCAATCACGGGAAACACGGCCGGGTTGGGTTGGGTTGTGTTGGACAAATACAAAATGTTGCTTGCGTACATTGACTACCCTGACAAACTATTCCATGAATGCTAAATATACAGAAATAGCAATAACAACTAAGTAAATTGAGTGGCTAGGCGACTGAAATAACACGAATTGAAAATAAAAACAAACTGGTTACTCGAGTTTCGTCTTCGTCGTGGCCGCTGTCAATGAAAAGGCCGCCGCCGGAGCCCAAACAAATAATAAACCAAAACCGAATCTGTTGATTGATGCTCGGCTATCGGTTGGCCCAAACAAATGCATATAATCGAGCTATCTGAGATATCCGAGGACGGGGTGGGGCGGCAGAAGGGCTGCCCTGTTGTGCTGTATGGTTTCCAAAGAATATCAATAGTATAGAAAGTTGCAAATCGCACGGACAAAGGCTTTGATTCGATCCGATGGATTCGAATCCGAGTCTGATATCTGAAATCCGAAAGCTCAAAGCTCTCGCTCTTTCTCTTTGTTGAACAATCAACAAAAGTGCAATTATTGCAGTAGCAGTAGCAACAACTACTACAACATCGAACACTCTGCTGTAAGGAGAGCAAAGCGTGGCGAGGCGAGCAATAATAACTGTAGCAATATTACAAAATCGCACTGGTCCGCCGGGGCTCTCGTAAAAAACACACTGAAACTCCGACTCGCACACAACAACAATGAGATAATAAGCCCACGAAACGGCTAAAACAACTACTACAACAACAAGTCGGCACGAAAAGTTGTTTCAACGAAACAAAATATAAAACAAAACCAGCTCAGCCCAACAACTTCCACTGGGAAACAAGCCCATTTTGTGGGCCCAACTGAGCCAAGACAAAAGTCTCAGGTCTCTGGCTCACTTGCAATATTTTTGCGGCCGGGTATACCCACCTATAAGCCTTACATATATAGTACACCAGATCCTGCTCTAGAAACAGCCTCGGACATTCCTTTGCCCAAACAAAGATAGCTCTCGGATAGCTAACAAAAGAAAAAAGGTGTCTGGCTACATCTTACATTTTCTTTCTATTGGTTCAACAATTAGCAAGTTCACAGCCAAACTTGCTTATGAAGTAATAATTACGACCACAAAAAAACTTGTCTGCAAATTAGTAAAAGCCAACACAACCACTTTTTTGTTATGTGCGGTAATAATTAAAAATCAAAGATCAACGAAAATTTGGGTTTGTCGTTTTTTGGTAACATGTGCCGGCCATAAACTTTTAAGCGTTTGTCTAACTTTTTCCCTGGGCTAAGCTTAGCTTACAGCATCTTTGAAAGTTACGTCCCATCAACTCACCTAAGTTTGTTCTTGATTGCTTCACTGGAGAATCAAAAGTTCCGGACCAAACAGATTTTTCTGGACGAATTTTCAAGTTGTCTACAGCACTTTCATATGCGAGCACAAAACACTTTCATTATCGACCCGAAATGATTCTCAAGAACTCTTTTGATCAAAATGAAGGCAGTTCAAACGGGGGGAAAACTTCTACGATTGCTCCAGGTGAGTGCGAACTGCGATGGGTCGGACGCGCGACGATCTTCAGAACACACAGCCCGTGCGATTGCGGGAGGTTGGAGGTCCGGAGTCGTGGGCGGATCGGTGGCCGCAACTGGAGCCGGAGATGGGGCTGTATCCAGAGCACTGGGGGCACACGGAGCACGCACGAGCACGAGCGGAACAGTAAGAACGCAACGGAAAGAAAGACGAGCAGCGATTAAGCTGGAGGCGGTCAGCGGGCAAAGATTAAATACGGCGTGAAATTTGCTTGGCAGTGAATTTTTTCGCTTAACCTTTTTATTTTTTCTTATTTTAATTCTGGCTTTTTGTTGCTGCCTTTTGCTTTTTGTAACGAAATTTATTTTTCACTCAATTTCGTTTCATTGCTTTTGTTATATTACTTCCCCGCCGACGCGTCGGGGGCGGAGGGCGGTGGGCGGAGTGCAGCGGGCAGCGGCCAGCAGGCCAGCGGGCTCAGAACACAAAAAAACATAAACAATAAGCAAAGATCGCTGCAGCGACGCCGACTGCGACTGCGACTGCGACTGCAACGACGCGAAGTTAACAATCGGAATGGCCAAGTGCGAGTGGGACGGACAGCGGCGAAGTTAACTGAACAGGCAGATTCACTTCTTTTTTGTTGTTAATTTAACTTTATTTGTATTTTTTATTTTTGCACGATTCGATTACGAAAACGGGCTGAAGAGGGAGCGAGAGATTGCAAATTGAGCTGGTTTCCGAGCTGCCCCTCTGCTGCCTGTGCCTGTGTGTTGCTGTTGGCGGGGAATTGCACTTTTGAGATACTTTTGACGTCACTGCACTGAGATAGCGATATTTAGAGATAGCGATTCGATTCGAATTTTGGCAGTGGCTGCCAAGAGGGCTCCTCCTCGGCGAGCGTTATCCGTAGTTGGGCGATCGTAACACCGAGGTGTGCGTCTGCGTCTTTTGGCTCGATCTCTTGTGAGTGTGGCTAGGTCTTTGGGTGTATTTTTTGTGGCCGTCTACGGAAACAGGTCGGCGCACACTAAAGTTAACGTTCGCTTGGCCAGCTCGGCGGAGTCCAAAATTGATCCAAAGCTGGGCGACGGCGGGAGCGAGACAGCACCTGGCGGAGAGCGGAGCTTTGGGCCCAAACACTGATCGCTAGACGCGATCTGCTTGAGCCAAAAGCCTTGAAAGCTCTCCGATGAAAGCGAAAACGCAGACGAAACACTTGCATTTTTCATACTACCATGGCTTGAGCCAAGCTTGGCCCTCTTTGAGCCCAGCTTTTCTCAGACGGCTCAATGTTGAGCCTATCCGTTGAGTTGAGTTGAGCTGCGCCGAGCCGAGCTGAGTGGGCTTTCCACTCGGCGTTGAATGACATTTTGAGCGGCGTGATGTGTGCGACTTGATTAATGTTGTAAAGATCTGACTTAATTAATCTTTACGTGAGGGAATCCTCACATTGAAAGTGTTACTCCAAAACATTTGACATTGTTTAATTGGCGATGCGAATGCGAAATTAATTAGGAGGGTGTCATTTGGGCATTGACATCGCTGACACTGGCATACAGGAAACTGCAGCTAGAACAAGTCGTGACCCACGACATAGACTGATAGATAGATCGCTCCGAAAAGCGCGCTGCAGGGGCATGTATTTGAGTTCGAGGGCCTCCTCCTTTAAATTCGAGTCACTTCCCATCGCAATCGACACAAAAAGCATCTTTCGGCAGCAGCAGTTCAGGTTCAACGACAGCAGTCATGTCAAATTATTTATGTTCCCATTGATAAAAACACATTTAACACCCACGTGAATGGGTCATATAAAAAATATTAAGATCCAATCGACCCATTCAAAGTGGGCCAATTAAAAAGGCAATTGTCACACATTGAGAGATCGATGTGGAGATCTCAATGAGCCGAGCGACCCGCAGGCTCAGTGAACCTTCTACGTAAGCCCGGCAGCTGTCGCAGCAGGACAATCAAGCTTTATTTTTTGCATAATTTGGGTGAAATGGCAATGAACCAAGCCGATTGGATGATTCACCCGGATCGCACAGATCCACCCACAAGCACGGCACAAACTGCAAACTCATTTGCATGCATACTCATTTGGAGTCAACCTGAAGCTAAGTAACCATGCAGATCTCATCTCGAGTGTAACATTTCAGGCGACATTTAAGCCGCAGTTAGCCTGCCGATTGCCATCTATTAATGAGCTGTGAATTCCACCCCCGTCGCCTGCTTCGTCCTTATCACCCCGATCGCGAAGCGTTGCCAAACTGGTTTCGTTTTGGCAATTGAACCCATTACTTTTATGCGGATTTCGTGTTAATTACCTTGCATTTGTTTACATTATCTTAAATTTGCGGTGTTTATTGGCCAAGTCCCTGCCTTTCTCACAGTCCGACCAGGCAGTGCATCTCGTTTGACTGCATAAAATATCATTTGACACATTTTCCTTTGCCAATTGTTCGCTGCGGGTCCGTTCTGTTGGCCAGGCCGAGAACTGTTGAACTCCAAACGAGTCGGAGATGAGTCGTCGTCGTGTGCAATTGTTTTGTCAAGTATAATGAATTGGTTCACCTCATTGTGGTATCGCAAAAATGTAATAATTCATCCAAATTTATAAAAAAACTAAAAACATACAACGATTGAAGGTCGAAGGTCGCTGAAGCCATGTAATCCCCCATTTTGTCAAAGTTTTATACTGTAATCGGTTCTCCCTTACGTGCTCAAAAACACTCCCAGACATTTGTCCATGTCAAGTCAAAGGGTCAATGTCAATCTGCCCGCATCCATAACCCAAAAATCCAAAGCCCAAAAGCCAAAACCCAAAAACCGAAAACCGAGGAGGAGGTGGAGAAAGACGACGCGCAGTTGGCCAACCGCAACTTGGTATATATCGGCGATAAAGGGGTTAACAGATCATCGAATCCCACTCGCACACAAATGCATGGGGCATGGGGCTTAACGAGGCGTCAACGTACACAAATGATACATAAAGAGCGCATGAAAAGAAACATAAAATTCGAAATAAGACAAAAAACGAAACACAACCATTTAAAAGTCCATCCCAGCTGGGTTCGATATATTTATGAGTCCCTCCCCCCCACAAAATTTCTACAAAAATAAACAAAGAAAAGCCATAAAAAATTTGCATATTTTTCAACATTTCACGCTACTCCACTTCGGTGCGATGGCTCTTTTGGGCAGCTCGTCGTTGGTTTGGAAACCTCAAAATCCGCCAACGAGAAATTTACGAAATTGTCAAACAAAACGTTTGCCTTATTTAAATGATGTAATAGTACCGCTAAACCAACAAACTAACTAGCTAATCGTGCCTGAAAATGCCCAAGCACGGGACTAAAATAAAATTATGAGTATCGGACAAGTGGAGCGGATAAACGGAGTCCCGATTGTGAACGAACCGAAGAAAAGTTCATAAATTTCAGAGGGGCAGACAGGCCGAACAAGTTGAGCAAAATTGCAGTTGAAATCGATTATATTATTATTTCCATTATGTCAGGTCGCAACAACTAACTGCGGCTACCGAATGCCCAGTTTTTGGCCAAAAAGGCACCGCCGCGCTAACACAATCTGGCCCATAAACTGGGTCTCTTTCTCCACCTCCCTGGGTCTATCTCTTCTGGTTTATATTTTGGTTTGTTAGTCGGCCAAACAAATCTATAAATATGCATAAAGCTGGCCCAAAGACAGGCGCTCACACGCGGCTACCCCTGGTGTTGTGGCTCCTGGTCTTGCGAAAGCCGCGGGCAAAGCCCCAGGCACTTAGCCTGGTTCAGGCCATTCGACCATTCGGCGCTGCAACTGATGGCCAAGTGGCGGCCGCTGCTTTTGATTGCTCTCTGGCTCTAGGAAGTGACAAGGAATTATTTGATTGTTTTGCGATTGTTTGTATGGGTCGCTTGGAATGTAAGCACAATCATTATAAACTATTTTCAATGGAACACCACTGAGGCCGCTTGGTAGAGCCTGCTTGCCAAAAGCTTTTGTCTAGTTATTCCTGTAGATGTAAAGATTCCAAAATCCGGTCCGATCGCTTAATTTCGCCTCATCAGTTCTCCAGTGGAAGGCATTCCTCACAAACTCTGGCAACTGAACTCAAACAAACTACATTTTTAGGCCTGAAAGTAATAATATTGCAATTGAGATTATGATGTATTACATATGCTTGTAAAATAGAGTACCCTGTCCTGTATGAGCCCCCCATTTGCCCTGTGTAGGTGCCCTGTATATTACTTGTAATATAGCTCAAGTACGGGGCAGTATTTGCCATCCCAAGCTCATTTACGAGAACCTCAAGTTGTAGGTTGTCGTTAAGTTCTTCCTGGAGACGTGCTCAGGCTTATGTAGCCTTATTTTTAAGAAACGCCTTCCGCCTTTCAAGTACTAATCTTGTAAATATCCTGACCAAACCTAACCCTCTTATTGATGAAACTTTGTTGATGTTGGTTTTTAAAGTCGAGGGAGTGAAAGGGAAAAACTATACACGAAGTGTCCTGAAGATTCTTAACGAAAAAGAAGCGTTGGTACCCCAGCTGCAGCCTAGGAATTTGCTTAAAGACTTTATCGACACCAAACTGATGATCTGAATAAAAGTTAAGAGCAAATGAAGGCTAGAAGAATAGTGGAGACGCATCTTCAATTTCAAAGAGGATGAATACATTTAGAACCGATCTAGGCAAGGGATTAATGAACTAGCGCTGTTAACCTTTGTCAAAAAACACAGATTAAATGCGGAATTCAATCGCTATTGGGATTATCCGGAATCCGCGTGTGTGATTCATTTTTTTTGGGAGTTTACACAGAAGCAACTGTCAGGCTGAAGCAGTTTTCCATTAATCTTTAATTAGAAAAGTTCATTGCCAGGCCGGGGATTCATGTTAATTGATTCATGAATCGGCGCCAGAAATCGATGATCTCGCCCAGACGATCGGTAGCAATTTGTTGGCCAATGGCCCACATTGTTATTACAAATTGGCGAACAAAATTGTGTGAGCGCCAGAACCTTCTGCCCCCAGATGTATCTGGAGGATGCAACTGATTAATTACGTTCGACGGACAGAATGCACAAACAAAAGACTGAAGCAACGAACTGGCTGCGACGACGGAACGGACGCGTGTTGCGGCTTTTTTGGGTAATGAGTTTGCACCGCACGGAATGCCGTGTTTTGGCTACAATTTTAATGCAATTAGCACACTATTAATCTTGATCAAAAACCGAAATTCAACAACTTCGCAATAACAACCGCCATGTAAATGACGCATTCGTCACCCCGTCGTAAAACCAATTTGTTTCAATTATAATTATCGATGATTTCTCAGACTGATTTCGAGATCAACTCAACAGGGGTCGCGATTCAAAGTTCTAGAATCATTTAACATATTTGCTAAAATATTTATTGTTTTATGCGTTTCCTGTAATCAATAAGGTTATTCAACAACACTTGTAAATTGTGTTTGAAGCAGGAAGAAGGCATTTTTAATTTTCTCACGCATCTAGGTCGAAAAGCAAGACTATTATTTTCATTTTCTCTTACCATTAAAACGATTTTTAAGCTCCAAGATTGTATTTCCTAAGCCACGCGCGTGCAAGGACGAACCAGTGACTCTTCCAGGTAATTTCATCAGCTGCCTGCACCCACACAAAGGTGTCATTAACTTCTAACCAAAGTTCCTTAGCCTTTGGCCGCACTTTTCTCACTTCTCGGATTGAGTGCCAGGGGTAAGCTTCATTTAAATTTGGGTTAATCAGCGATAAAGCGCGCATTGCCATTGACAGCATCGAAATCAACAACCGCAAGAGTAACAGCGACAGTGTGCAGTACAATACAGAGTGCGAAGTAAATACTTATTTACATTTACATATTTTATGGAAAAAAAAATTTACAATAATAATGTGCAATTAATAAATCGGCTTTGTCTCACAGCGCTAATTGTTTGCCATTAATTTGCATAACAAAATTAATTGGCGGCATTTATGCAAATCCCAAATCCCACAAAAAATCACTTCCTAGGCGATGCGCCTGCCAAAAGATGACACCCCAGTGGAGCTCAACTCTGGGCCAAAGCCACTCGAATCGGAGTTCAAGTTTTTGCAATTGACCCACAAATTAATTATGCATGCAAACTGTTGGTAATTGTGGCTGCTTTGCCTTTTACAATCGCCTTACGCGTCCACGTAATGATCCCCTCGGCTCTCTATTATTTTCCGCGTTATTTCCGTCAACATTTCATTTATCAGACACAATTACAATTGATTTGGATTTCGGTTTCAATTGCTGAAATATGTCTGTGAATGGTATGGGAACCTTTTCTGCCTCTGAATCGAATGCTGATGGCTTTTTGAATACCCAGCCGAAATGTCATGAGCGTTCAGTTGGGTATTGGGTATGGGCAGGGTCATATAACTTTGCCTTTTTCTGGGTCTCTATGTGAAAGAAATTTCGGTCGAAAATTGCTCGCATTCGGAAGCCTAACCTAACCTTCGAGCTGCCAACAATTAACCACAGAGGTTTCATTTATTATATTTTATTTTTCAAATAACAATTGCACGTGCCAGAACCATCGGCATATTAAGACAAATCAATAAAGGGGCATTTATAATTTTTAATGGGAATAATTTTATTACGATTACAAAGGGATAATCAAATCGGTAAGCTCTTTTACTGCCAGTTAACAAATTTATGGCAAATTTATTAATTGGTTTATTGCACCGCAAACGATGTTTATTGGAAATATGCGATTTGAGTTTAATTTAATTTGTGGCTTTGTTAGCGATACTCGGTTAGTGTGAAATACACTTTGACCAGGGCCCGTTCCTTGCCCCCGTAACTGAAGGTGCTGAAGAGTCCATAGTCCCCGAAAGGCAGTGGCATCAGCTCCAGGATCTTGACCGGAAATCGAAAGTGCTCTAGCATGAGTTCCCGCTGAAATATGTTAGTAATGTTAGTAGTTGCTTACACAGGGGCTTACTTAGTAAAAACTTCATAAACTCACTGGCAAAGGGCACCTGTTTATGTTGCTGCGGTTCACAAAACTGTTGATGATGATGTTGATGAAGGGATGGTTTCGCTTCTCCAGATACTCGCAAATATCTGACTGGCAGACGTTGTACAGAAATGGCTTGTAGCCGCTGGCCTTCTTCATCAACTGCATCCGCATCTGCCGAATAATTAAGTTGTGAGTATACAATTTTATTAATACACAAAAAATCCCATCAGGCTGGCATAGTTATTTACGTGAGTTAAGTCTTGATCACTGCTTTTCCAAGTGTACACATATCTCGTTGAGAGCTAAATTCGTTCAAATCATATGAAATAAATTACCAGCAATCCGTTTCCCGGCTAACTTTAGGCGGACACACTCCCCCCTGTAGAGACTCTCACAACCTGAAGAAGATCCACCATCTGAATGCAGCTCGAGATGTGCTTGTTTAGCAGTGCAACACGTTTTTTGTTAATCGTATACGGGACGCTGGGTCCGGCGTACCAAACCTATAAAACGCTGAACAGCGGGGACGAAGAGTTCTTGGCCTGGGCCAAATACTGGATAGTCTACGCGTTTCTGATCTGTTTTGAGGTGGTGTCGGACATCCTGCTGTCCTGGATACCACTGTACACACCCACAAAACTGCTAATTGTCCTGGGGATTGTTTTGTCCGCCCCGACGACTAATGTCTGGATGTTCGACACCATCGTTCGGCCGGTGTTGTCCAAGCGGCAGGAGCAGATTGATAACTTCTTAGATCGCGGCAAGAATCGGGTCATCCTCGACATTCTCAACAAGACTACTTTTCTGATCTTCAACAGTCGCACCATAGTGCAGCCGCTCTTCCAGATGTGGTCCGAATGGAAACGCAAAGCCAATCCAGCCGAGGATGTGGCAATCCCTCCAACCATAAATGATTGCGATTCGGCCCACAGTTCTGAGCAAACATCCGGTCACAATCTATCCATCGGCTCCAGTCCTGTCGGCAGTTTCACAGCCATTACCAATGACAGCGATGCTTTTCAGCTCAACGTCTGCAGGGCCTCCACCCAACTGCACGTTGGCCGCCAGCATTCTGCCCATCTGCTGCAGGATCTGTCCAAAAAGTGTGCGGTGCCGGTGGGAGTTCGCGGTCGCATGTCGCGCAGGTCACCCACGGAAGTCCAGAGTGTGAGCGAGATCCCATCTGCGGCTAACTTGCCAAAGGACACGGACTCCGTCGATGAGGTCGAGCAATTTTTGGAGAAGTCGAGACACGAAATCCCAAGTCTGGATGCCGGTGCCAAACCACGTCAGACCATCAGCATCCGCCGTCGTTTGGCCCCGACTTCTCAGTAGCGCGCCCCCGCCTCGCGTACACCCGGAATATACACGCTTACAAGTAGCAGATCAACCTTACATTTGAATGTACCGGAGAACAGTTTTACATTTTCGTTTCGATGTTTTTAAAATCACAATTCCCAATAAATTGTCGGTTGCATTCAGCCTCTTTTTTTGCGTCACCCATCTGGAAACAATTTGTCCGATTATAGACCGATAACAGCATTTGAGAGCCGTTGGATCCATGAATATTATACACTCGTGTATACGTTTGCATTGACTAGGTTAATTACCTTTAAATGTACCCGAATTATTAATGTGGACTCACCGAGACTGGGCGATTGGGCCACTTCAGAATGTCCATCCTCAAGCTCATTTCGATGACATCCCTCTTGACGGCGTACAAACGACACTGCGTGAAGTTGGTGAAGGTTTGGTCGATGCTCAGGCACTCCACGTTGGTGAACTTTGAAATAGCCTGGACCTGCTACAGGTACCGGGTGGAGGAGGAGGGTCATTAATTAAATTGATTCCGAAGTCGCCAGCGTCTTTCCGGCTGGAAACTTGCCTGCAGAATGCGCCAAATGCCCAACCAGAGGAAGAGGTTCCCCAACGTGGCCATAACTGGAGTTAGTGAAGCCCGTTTAATGACTGCCAGATGCCGTCATTTCGATTCGCAATTGGGGAATCAAGTCAAGCGAGCCAAATAACCGATAGGGATCAATCATTACGGGCAATTATTAATTCGGTTAATTATACGGCCATTTCTCTTGTGGTACCATTTTAATTAAACAAAATCGCATTGGTCTGTATCCAACAGGCGGCACTTAACCTAAACTAAGGTATTCTAACCTAGATTTGGGGCGATCGAGGGGTGGCATGTGTGGTGGAGTGGGTGGGATGTAAATGGAATAACGTTCTCGAGAGGATCCTAATCGCTGCCCTCATCCTCGTCCTCCTCTTCTTCGCTGGCGTTGCTCGCCTCATCGCTCTCCTCCTTATCTTTGCTCTTCTTCTTGGAGGGCTCCTTGTCCTTGGGCTTTTTCTTGTCGCCGCCGTCGTCGTCGGTGGTGGAATCGTCCTCGGAAATGTACTCCTTGCTCTTGAAGCCGCTGCCGGAGGTGTTTGCTTTCTTGGCGGGCGAGGCTTCCTGCTTGCGTTTCTTGGCGGCCTTGGCGGGCTTTTCGTTGTCGCTGCCGCCCGCCGCCGGCTTGTAGTTGCGCATCTCCTCCTGGTAGCGCTGCTTGTCCTTGGCCGCCGCCTCCTCCCACTTGGTCTTGTCCTTCAGCTCCTTCCACATCTCGCCGCCCTTCTTGGCGATCTCGGTGACCTTGATGCCGGGGTTCTCCCTCTTGATCTTCTCGCGCGTATCGTTCAGCCAGAGCATGAAGGCGGTGGTGGCCCGCTTCGGCTTGCCCGTATCCTTCTTCTTGGTTGGCTTTTTCTGCAGCAAGATCATGCAAATGAGAATGAAATAAAATTGGGGTAAAATTGTGGGGCATCGCTCACCGTTCGCTCCTTTTCCTTGTGCTTCTTCTCCTTCTTCTCGGACTTCTTCTCCTTGTGCTTCTTCTTGGGGCTTTCGCTGTCGCCGCCTCCTCCGCCGCTGGCGTCGCTGTCGTCGTCCGAGTCGCTCTCCACGTTACTGTCGTACTCCTCGGCCACGTCCGACTCGTTCTCGTTGGGCTTGAAGTCCTCGTCGGTGGACTCCTCGTCCGAGTCGTCGGCATCGTCGTCGTCCTCCTCCTTCTCGCGGGCCTCTGCCTTGAGGCGGGCCAAGTAGGCGTCCGGCTCGTTCTCGTTGTCCGAGTCCCCAAAGTCGACGTCCTTGTAGCCGCTCTTGTCCTTGCCCATGTTGCTCACGTGCAGCTTCTTCTGGGTGATGAAGTCGAAGAGCTTGGCGTACTCCTCCTTCTCGATGGACGAGAAGATGTGCACGGTCCCGTTCTTGAGCGTCACCTCAAAGTCGAAGGAGCGCGTGGAGCCGCCGCTGCGGGCAAAGTTCACCGAGGTGATCTCCTCGAAGCGGATGTGCAGTGGTGGCTTGTGGATATAGATAAAGCCCCGCTCCAGCGGGTACAGATAGCCGGCTGCCGCCTTGAAGGAGCAGCCCACCGCCGCCGTGCCCGAGTGGCCGATGAAGTTGCCCGGCCCCGTGATCTTGCGGCCGATGAGCACCTTCATAACCTTACCCATCACCTCGTACACCGGCCCAGACAGCTCCTTCTCCAGCTTGCCGTCGTACTTCTGGCGCAGCTCCTCCTCCGAGTACGGCAGCTCGATGGTGGTCTCCTCGTCTGGCCCGAACAACAGCACCAGATAGTGGTAGCGCGTCTGGCCCTGCTTGATGGGCGGGTCCAGCGAGAGCACGAAGAACATCTGGCGGCTGTCCTTGTGCGGCAGCATGAACAGGCGCAGTACCGAGTCCATGGGGATCTTGTAGTCGAACGTCTTGCCGTGCAGCTGGAAGAAGGTGGAGAAGATCTTGATGTCGTAGCGGCCGCGCGGCGTGAGGATCTGGATCTCGCGGAAGATGGCGATAGACTCGCCGGAGGCCGAGATGACCGACGCCTTGTGCATCACGTTCTGCTGGAACTTGTCCACCGGATCCTCATCCGCCGACTCCACGGCCGGAATGTGGAAGCGCATCTCCAGCAGGCCCACCGGCGCGTCGTCGTTCTGGTGGAACTCCATGGTCACCTCGTTCTTGCCGGTCACGCACTGGGAGACGTGCGAGAGCGGCACCTCGAAGATCGTCTTGGAGTCCTTGTCGAAGCTCAGGACGGAGCCCATGAAGCGGGCGGTGCCCCAGTTCCAGCCCTTGACGCACATCTCCTTCTCGACCATCTCCTGCCGGTAGGCGCCCTTGATGAACTTGCCCAGCTTGTCGTGGTCGCTGTCCCGGAAGCCCATGAACCGGTGCAGGGCCCCGGCCTTGGTGAACACCCGCAGGCCCCAGGTGCCCACGAACTTTTGCGAGTTGATCAGGTCGATGTCATCGGCGGCGATCTGCTCCACCTTTCCGGTCTTTGTGTTCTTGAAGATGATGTGCTGCTCGGTCAGCTTCAAGCGTCCCGGGGACTGCAATTCGGGTGGTTTGGGTCACCAGAGTCAGACAAAGTTTGCGAAGGTTTGCGAAGTTTGCGAAGCTTTTGGGGCCACTCACCAGCACGCCGCGGATCTCGGCGTTGATGTCGTTGTACTCCAGCGAGTCGGTCATCCTGTAGGCGTGCTAAACAGTTGGCAAATTACAGCGCCTGGCGAAATTGGCACGCGAAAAGCCGACAGCAAAAAACAACACTGCGCGCCCAATTTTAGGTTAGACGCTGCAGGGCTCCGATAACGATAGCGATAGCAGATATCGACGGCAACCAATGCTTCTAGATTTGAATTGTTCCAGTCAAGTTTGAATTGTAACTGAATAACATGTAAACAGTAATTATTGATAATGCAATTAAATTCAGTTTGGCTTTGTAAATTATTGAAACAAAGACTGGAGCAATCAGCTGTTGGGGATTCGCGGAACTAGTTCGATAGCCGCTTTGTTTACAGCCGCTTCCGCACAAGCAGGAAGATTTGTTTACACGCTGAATTGAACATAAGCAACCATGCAGCGCGGCAAGATCTCCTTCGGGAAGATCCAACTGAAGGCGCCCGACCAGCCCAAGGAGGCCGAGAGTCCGGCGCCCAGTGGCGGGGGCTTCAAGAAGATGGACAAGCAGCAGATGATCCGGCAAATCGAGGACGTTGCCGAGGACCTGGAGAGCCAGCACCTGAAGGAGGTGATGGGCATCAGCGGCTTCGGGCGCAAGGCGGCCAAGACCTTTGACATCGGCGAGCAGATCGCCAAGGCCCGGGTCACGCGTCCAGGGCTCGACAGGAAGCCGCCACCGGAGAAAGAAAAGGAGCCGGAGCAGAAGGTCGAGGATGGCCAGGGGGACGACGAGGAGGAGGTCATAGGCCCCCTGCCCCCTGTCCCAGCCTCGTCCGAGGATGCGAACAAGGCCACTGAAGAGGAGAACGAGAAAAACGACTCGGAGGAGGAGGGGGACTCCTCCTCCGACGAGGACTCCGACGACGAGCAGAGCCTGGCCAAGCGGGTGCCCTACACGCACGAGGTGCAGATGCAGCACGGCTCGCGCGCCGTCCTGGCCCTTGCCGGCGATCCCTCGGGCGCCCGCCTCGTCTCCGGCTCCATAGACTACGACATGTGCTTCTGGGACTTTGCCGGAATGGACTCCGGCATGCGCAGCTTCCGGCAGCTGCAGCCCTGCGAGAACCACCCCATCCGCGCGCTCCAGTACTCGGTGACCGGCGACATGATCCTGGTCATCTCGGGCAACGCCCAGGCCAAGATCCTCGACCGGGACGGCTTCGAGAAGCTGGAGTGCTGCAAGGGCGACCAGTACATCGCGGACATGTCGCGCACTAAGGGCCATGTGGCCCAGCTGACCTCCGGCTGCTGGCACCCCTTCAACAGGGAGCAGTTCCTCACGGCGGCGCTGGACGGGACGCTGCGCATCTGGCAGGGCCTGAAGGCCAAGGAGCAGCTGCAGGTGATCAAGACGCGGGCGCAGGGCGGCCTGCGGACCAACGCCTCGTCGTGCACCTTCAACCGGGACGCCACGCTGATAGCGGCGGGGTGCGTGGACGGCTCCATCCAGACCTGGGACACCCGCAAGATGTTCGTGAATACCACGCACTGCGTGCGCGGGGCCCACCAGAAGGGCAGCGAGATCACCTCCATTGCGTTCTCGTACAAGGGCCAGGAGCTGGCCACGCGCAGCAACGACGAGACGATGAAGCTGTGGGACCTGCGCCAGTTCAAGCAGCCGCTGCACGCGTGGTCGGGCCTGTTCTCCCGCTACGACACCACCGACTGCTGCTTCAGCCCGGACGACCGGCTGCTCGTGACCGGCGAGTCGCTGCCCAAGGGCCAGGCGGAGGCCAATCTGCACTTCTACAGCACGCGCAGCTTCGCGGAGGTGCAACGCATCCCCGTCGCCGGATCGCACATCATCAAGACGCTGTGGCACCCGAAGCTCAACCAGCTCTTCGTCAGCAGCGGCAACGGAATCATCAAGTGTTACTACGACGAGCACCGCAGCATCCGCGGGGCCAAGCTGTGCGTGGTGAAGACGCACCGCAAGCGCCAGCAGATGGAGATGGTGGGCGTCTCGCAGATCATTACCCCGCACGCGCTGCCCCTCTTCCGGCAGGAGAAGTCGCGCTCCTCGCGCAAGAAGATGGAGAAGGCGCGCATGGACCCGGTGAAGTCGAAGCGCCCGGACCTGCCCATCACCAGCGGGCAGGGCGGACGCGTGGCCAGCTCCGGCGGCACCCTCTCCTCCTACGTGATCCGCAACCTGGGCCTGAGCAAGCGCGTGGACGACGACCAGGACCCCCGCGAGGCCATCCTCAAGTATGCCAAGGACGCGGCCGAGAATCCCTACTGGATAGCCCCCGCCTACAAGCAGACGCAGCCCAAGCCCATCTTCTCGGAGAAGCTTCCCGCCGCCGACGAGCCGGCCACTAAAAAGCCCAAGAAGGAGGAGGACAAATAGCTGAAAATAAACCCTAAATCGTAGCCTAGTGTTAATGGTAATTAGTTGGGGGGAAAGAAAATCCCTACTGGCTGGGGGAGGAGAATCCCTACTTGCTAAGGGAGGAGAATCCCTACTGGATAGCCCCCGCCTGCAAGACGACTCAGGCCAAGACCACCTTGTAGAAGCTTTCCGCCCAAGAGACAGCCCCTAAAAAACCCAAAACTACAAAACAGAGGCGAACAAACAGTGAGGATTAAACTATAAATCTTAGCCTATCTTTAATGGTTATTCTTTGTGGGGAGGAGACTCCCCACTGGATAGCTCCGTCTAACTTAAATGGTAATTCGTCGGAGGAAGGGGAATCCTTATAGCCACCAGCTACAAGCACCCCATCCTCTCGGAGAAGCTTCCCGCCGACGAGCCGGCCACTCAAACAAGCTCAATGGTGCTATTCTTTGGGCGAAGGAAGGGCTCACACGATCGTTTGCTGGAGGCGGTAGCAGTCGGAGGCGATCTTCCACTTGTCGTTCTCGGCGGTGACGATGAAGGACTGCTGGAAGTTGCACATCGCGTGGTCGACGAACTTGACGGTGCCGCTGGTCATGATGAGGTAGGTCAGCTGGTTGGCCACCAAGGGGTCCATGATGGGCTGCGCGTCCAGGGTCAACATTTGGTGGATCGACGAGGGCAGCTCCACGAAGTAGCGCTCGATCATATCGCGCCCGGTGGCCCCGTTACCGTTCCAGCTGAAGACGGCCGTGTCGATGTACAGGCGCCCCATTTGCTGTAGAAGTTGTTTGCACTTGTTTGGTTATTTCGTTTGCGGTGGAAAGTGCCGGAAATCACGCGGAATCGTGGGAAACTTACGTGACGGCGGCTGTCCACGGAGGCATAGTAGAGACGCGTAAAGTCCTCGGCCGTGCGGGCGCAGGTCTCGATCTTGGTCTTCAGTTCCTGCAATAAATATTCAAGTTTCAGTGCATAAGTAGGCTGTTTCTTTTAAAATTTTAGGAGCAGCAGGCGGCTCACCGCGTTCATTTCGAGTTGGTTGACGATGAGTATGACCGTTTCGATGAATTAAGAAGGTCTTGAGAAATACCACACACCACAATTAATCGAATGCAAGTCTAAGGTATCGATTAGTATAAGTGGATTAATATAATAATCGAAAAACTGATTCAAATTTTAAACAGAAACTACACTTGTATGATTTATAAATATTTTATGCCTTTAACCTTTCTGAATTTATTTTTAAAATGGAGTGACATAGAAAACATTTTTAAAATTCATTAAATATGTAATTTCTGAGGTCTATAGATTCCTAAATATATGTTTGTTTTATAAAAAAAACTTATATTGAATCCTTTGGATGATTGAAAAAAAAGTTCCACTTTTTATGCACCTATATTTTAAAAATTTGTATTTATAATATATGTGAATGTGGCATTTATTATAATTAAATAGAAAAAATGTAGAAATCATTTACGTATGTATGTAAAATAACACAGGAATATTACAAATGAAGTTTCTAGACATTTTCGGGTATGCTGCTGTAAAGTTGTATAAACGTTTCAAGGCTTTACCTGAAATCTTTTGTTTTTATTAAAATCAAGTATTTAAGAAATCATGTAAGCATGAAATCTCTAAAAATACTTACTTTGCTCCTAGGTTTGGCCAAGCCACGGTAACTAATTATTAGATTGAATAAAAAGATATTTGATTTTTTAAACTTTTTATATCTGAAAACCCTCAACAAATTAAATATTGGACCTTTAATGTATATTCAATAGATTTTATTTCTATTATTTGTCGTAGCTACAATTTAAAGCATAGCGATCACAATTTAAAAGAGTAAACTTAACACTTGAGGATTCCCTGTCGGAGTGGCCAACTTGGGGACACTGGAAAATCGATCGAGTCTAGAGCCTACGAGGCACTACGGGTATGCCTAAAACTACCTACGAACTACAAAAATAACATACGTTTGGAAACTTAACAGCCCGGTTTTAAAACTAAATGCCCGCCTTGGGTTCAGGCATCCGCCGTCCCATTGGTCCCGTTCGCCTTCAGTGGCTGCAGGGCGTGCAGCTTCACGGTTTTGTAGCCCCGATCCCGCCGGAACCACAGCCAGTTGTCGCCGTTGAAGTAGTCCTCGATGTGCTCCAGACTGCGGCCCTTCGTCTCCGGCTGGAACAGGCACATGAACAGGGTCAGCAGGAAGCTGGACACTCCAAAGACCAGGAAGACCCCGCTCATCTTTAGGAAGGACTGCAGCGCGGGGAATCCCTTGGCGAAAATGAACAGGGCCACGTTCATGGAGGCAAACACGCCGCCGGCGGTCCTGCCTCGGATTCTGGCCGGGAACAGCTCGCCGATCATGATGCCCGGCATCACCATTAATGCTGTGTTGAATACAATGTAGCCCAGAAGGCATCCGCCGGTCACCAAAACGTCGTAGTGCATCTTGGGCAGTCCCTCGCGGGCATACATGAACGCACTCAGCGCAAGACAGAAGACTCCCGATCCTATGCCCGAGAGCAGCATGATCCTGCGCCGGCGCACAAAGATCAGAATCGCACAGAAGATCATGCAGCAGGCCACGCGCACCGCAGCTGTCCAAATGGCCGCCTGCTTGGTGTCGAAGTCGGCCCCGAACTCGGAGACAATGTCGATGGCGTAGAAGATCACGATGAAGGTGCCGGAGAACATTTGCAGCAGCGAGAAGACGATCACAATGACCAGCGGCTTGATGGCCACGCGCTGGCAGCAAAGCTGGAAGATGTTCTCGTTGGTCCGCGTGGTGGCCCGCTCCTTGGACAGGCGCTGCTTCATGTCGTTCGCCTCCTTCTGGGCACTGATCTCGCTGCCCCGCAGGAAAGTCAGCGCCTGCAGGGCCCTCTTCTCGTAGCCGTTGCGCAGCAGCCAAGCGGGCGTCTCCGGAATACAGTAGATGGACAACACGGCCAGCAGGGGCAGGATGTTGGCGCACCAAGCCACGCTGCGCCAGTACATCATGGATCCGAGGGAGTAGACCAGCAGAATGCCGCTGGAATAGGCCACGTAGGGAGCCCCTATCAGCAGGCTCCGCAGATTCGGTTCCGCCGTCTCAGCAATGTACACCTGAAATAAAATGCATAGAGATCATATCTAGTAGCTATAGTTTTGTAGGACATATATAAGTTAAATTAGAAGAGTTTACTTATAGAAACTATTTGATTATTCTGAATAGAGGGATAAGGATACATCTGAAATATGTACATAAGTTAAATTAAAATACCTAAGTTAAAGAGTTTACATGTTAAACCTATATCCATATTTTCAATCGATTAAAATACCCCTGAAAAATGTTTGAATCGAAGGAGTTTACATTTAGGGATTAGGATTCACCTAATATAACCCAAAAGGCAAACATTTTACTCCTAGAAACGTATTAAATATTTTGAAGTTACTTGATTATATCCCTATAAACACAAGCCTCATGAATGTAATTATGCGCTTTCTTAATCGAATGGACCCTGGCGCTCATCTAAAGAACTTTCCGCCACGCCAAAACAATTTCATCAATTTGGGGGCCACAATAGCATAAACATCTTAATTATAATCTCGCAATCTCAATCTCTGAATCGCCGGCCCGAAACACTGGTATGATAAATAGTCCGACCAGATGAGACACTTCCTAGTATATACGAACACTAATAAAGGGAATCACTTTCTGATGTCCTAGCCCTGACCCCGGGCAAAAGAACTTTCGCCAAAGCAAACAATTTGATATATTTGAGGGTCACAAAAGCATCAACATCTTAATCTGTGGGAACTCTTGGATGGTAATCATAAAATCGTAAATCATGACACCCCAGCCCGGCAGCCAGCGAACCATTAATGAACCGAAACCCGACGGGGAACACGCGCAACAAGTCGACGCCCACTCAGTCACTCATTCGCTCAGTCAGTCAGTCAGTCAGTCAGTCACTTGGTCAGTTGGTCAGTCGGGCACCCATTCATCCGCAAAGAGGCATCCCGAAATATAAGGCATTATTGTAGACTGAGGTCAAGAATCCGGAACTACTACGACCAGCGTGGGCTCGTGAGTACGGAAAGCTTTTGCTAATGCAAATTATGCGCTGGCCATTTAGAGTCCGGGGAGCGATGACGCCGTCGATTTATGCTCTGTGTCCGGCTATCGTTATCACTTTGGCCGCAAGATAAGTCACGGACATATCCATAAGATAAATAAACGGAACGGAATGAGCAGCGCCGGCTGACGACGACAGCGCTTAATGTGCGTAGACACAATGGAACCGACCAGAGAAGCCGGGACAATAGGCAAGCGTCAAGTGGCCAATTGACGACCTGTCCACCAGCTGTCACACTGTTCATCTTCGCTCCCCATTTGCCCGCCCAGGAGTCCCATCTCGGTGGGGGAGTTCAAGGCAGTGTCGATTACGGTTAATGGGTCACTCGGCCCGGTTTGACTTGTGTCACGTACGGTTCCGGGTGCTCCGTGTGAACGAACCCCGGGGACGATGGCATTGGCATGCGTGGAGAGTCACTCACCTGCCCGGGTCCGCCTAGAATTCCCGTGGCAAAGCCGCACAGGAAGCGGGCAAAGATCACGATTTTGATGCTTTTGGCCATGGCCAAGGTGCTCCAGCCGAGGAACAGAGGCAGCACGGAAACCAGCAGCGTTTTTCGGCGGCCCAGGTAATCCGCCAACGGACCGGAGATCAGGGAGCCAAAGGGAGTGGCCAAACTATGGACACTGGCTGTGAATAGAAAAGGGTATCTCACTCTAACACGAATTCATAAACATAGAGTAGATTGTATAGGCTTACCAATCCAGGAGCCCGTCTCCACATCAATGGGAATCTCTGTGCTATTGGTGTCCATCAACTGGGGCAGCAGAACTGCCGAGAAACCAATGGGCATGCCACAGCCCGCAGAGAGTAAGAGCACGGCACAGGTGGCCAAAATCTAAGGAACATAAATGTTTTCACATCAGTTTGAATCCCAATGAAGAGTAAAGCAATAAAGGTGGCTTGTAACTTTCACATTTGCTGCCCTAATTGATGTTATTGTTTTGTATCTCAATGTAATCAAATATAACGATCGCTGAGCATCAATGCCCGGGCAATTGCCGCCAATTGAAGTTGCAATTGCATCTCGAACAGCTATATTTTGATTTGCGCTGATAGTGACAAACGATCTGCGGCAAGCGATGCCCATTGATTGCCACATCTGAGTTGCTAGCGCTGCTCGTGTGCCCGGTTTAATTGAACCGCCATGGGCACCCTGAAATTGAATGACATTTCGTGGCATTCTCTGACTTTTCCATTCGATTCAATTCAATTCGAGAGAGTCCAAGTAGGCGGCGCATGTACGCCACATGTACCACCCAGCAGAGGCGTTTTCTAATCATTCCGTGAAGAAAGTTCAATAGCGTATCTTATCATTTTGTCCTTCACGAAATAATTATTTAGTAGTATCTGTCACGCATGTCCCAGCAAAGTCGCAAAGATGTTTCGCGGAATGACAGGCGACTGACAAGATTAAAACTCAGGGTTTTGGAAGGTGTTAGCTTGAGATATACTACACCGGCAACTTCCTGGATGGCTCACCTGATTGATCATTCCCCTCCGATTGGCCACATCGTGATCCTGTTCGTCTATGGTCGACAGCTTCCTGCAACTGTAGCTGCCCATTTTGCACTGGAACTCCGCCCCGGGCACCACATGGTAGGGCATCTTGTGGGGCACGAACTTGGCGTATTCCTCATCCCTGAAACACACAGAAATCAAAGCTTGCAGTAGGACTCAATCAGTCATGACAAAATATCTTGTAATAAAGTAATAACGAATCGATTTTCATTCGGCCGATTAGATTAGCACGCGCGAATTCGGGCCCTTCAGTATTGTGAACTTTGAGTTAGCTAACCGAAAATCTTGAGATTTCAGGGGAACATAAAAATTCCTCAGTTATTCCCAGTACTTGCAATACATTGCTGCCTAATGGGCAAATCAATTATTGGCGATTTCACGGCCATTTGCACTCCAGCAATTGGGGCCGCTTGTACACGCCGTACTCCCAAATGGATCCAGTTGCACTCCCATTGTTATTGCAGTAACTTTAAGCTATTTGGAGGTCTCGAATTGCACTTTAATCGTGGCGGCTTTGACTCATGCGCTCGCTTTTTAAAAAATGCCTGAAAAGCAGAGCTTTGCTGCGCAACAGAGAAGGAACACCGCTGGGAGCGCGATAAGAAAACGCCGGAGAGCAGACATTCCTACATACGTCACTCCCCCCAGAACCAGCTGTGTGTTCAGTTTGTTTTGAATTCAAGATAAGAACGACTTTGGCCGAAACAATAATAGCAATAATAATTCGAGTAAAACCCCTTCGATTTGTACAGCGTGTCTCGCGACCACTCTCTGGCCTGTCTGTCTCGCCAAAGCTTTTATTTTTATTCGCTTTGTTTTGATTGTATTTGAACTGCTTAAATAATGGTAATGTATAGTTTCACGTCTGGCAAGGTCAGCGGGGAGTCACGTTTAATGAACCGGACGGAACTTTCTTTGCAAAATTTTTGATTTTCGGCGCCTTGTTTTCATAAATTTTGGCAACCTGATGTTGACGAAACAATAGAATCAGTTCGGCCGCGCAGGCCTACGAAGTTTGTCACTTCCCCTTGTCATTGATCTACCAAAGGCAACCTTGGACAGCTAAAACTCACTGGTAGCATTGGTCAGGCCATAGATCGGACACCGTGCCACGCATACGCAAACCAACATACTTTTTGGCCAAATGCGAGTGCGAAATTATTGCATTATCGGCAGGGAAATCGTCTCGATCGATAAAGACCCCGGTTCAATGTACCAAAACAACTTCGGACACAAAAGCAAAACAAGCTGAATACCTTTGATCCTTGCTGGAAGATACACTGCCATGAGTCAGGCATTCTAAAAGGGAAACTTTCCAATCACAATGGGGCGGCGTGACAGAGCCCGATGTCAATCTATCCATCAATTCCCAAAGATGCTGATGTGTGAATTGAAAAAGTCGCCTGCGCGAGTCGGCGAGTTCTATAAACTGAATGCTTACTCTCACTGTTGACACCAAAAATTAGATAATTTATAGCACACAAATTGTTGCTCCTATGCGAGCTCGAATATGTTAAACAATCATTGGCATTGCCCAGCATGCGACCGCCAATCGAGTCGTTGGCAAACAAATGATTTCGCCTAATTGAGGCAATCGGGAGTGAGCCAAGACGGCACTCAATCAAGGATTAATTTCACCACCAGCGGGGCGGGGTGGGGCGGGCCTGGCGCTGGTTCCGGCAGTTGGCACACCCGGCGTATGCGTTATAATTAAACGGAATTTAATAGCCGGCCAGGCCAGGCCAGATGCCAGGCGATAAGATAACGAAACAAGAAACCAAAAGCCAAGCCAGTAGGCGGGAGAATCTCGGTTACCCGGTTAAAAGGGTAATTCGAAACGGAAGACCAATGCTTATCGCCCATGAATAACAATAATTAGGTTAACCAAACTAATTATCAATTTCCCCGAATCGTCCAGAATGCGGCTCAATTTCAATGTCCTGAAAAGCTTAATCAAAACCCGCCATTTATTTATTGACGACTTCGCAGAGAGAGTAGCACTTTTAAATTGTAAATTGAAATTGCAGCGACATCTGCTGCAGGAATACTTCGCATCACCGTGACTAGGCGCCTTTAGATGATGTTTTTGGAAATCCCTCTAAACTGTTTCGAAAAACACCCTCAAATTCACTTTTGTTTTCGGCCAACACGTGTTTTGTGTCTGGTAAGTACCCTCCTCCCCAGGCTAATCTAATCGGTCTGGGAAGCAACGCATATGAACATGGTAGTGAAATAAATTATTTATTATCATTAGTGAGGTAATTGAACGGAAATCTTTGCCTCGGGACCACTTCATTGATCACAGCCGTTTACAAAAACGAAATTGATAAGAAACACGGCCAAGGGGGATCATGTATTCGTACAATGTGTCACAGACCATGACTTGGCGCAGCGAAAACCTTATCGAGGGTGCCAAAAACAGGCCCTATCTTCGACTGGAGGGCACTCCATCCATGGACCCTGGCAACACGAATGCAGGCGGCCAAAAACTTGTTTTTTACCCGTCGGAGGGGATATTTTTAGCTGGCCAGACAAAAAATGCTGATGAGCGGACACAATGTTTAGCAGAGAGAATGCTTTATTTATTTCTTGTTTTTATTTTGCTTGTGTTTCGCTTTGTTTTGGCTACGTTTCATTACCTTTCGACACTCATTTTAGCGGTCTATAATTTAGGCAAATTAGTTCAAGTAGTTTTGGAATAAATTTGCGCGTAGGAAACCTTCCGCTATTTTGCTTCGAACTTTATGTAACTTGCACCGGTCAAGTCGCGACCTAAAGCACTTGTTTCCAATGCGAGACACACGGAAAGGACTGCAGGCGTAACACGCGATGGGTATACAGATTGTATCTCGATCTCGGATCTCGGATCTCGGATCTCGGTTCTCGAATTTTGGTTCTCTGGGGGAAGCCCTGGAAGCGGAGTTAGCGAAGTCGGGCGTGTCAGCGGAGCGGCGACAAATCCATTTCAAGCCAAAACACACACTGGATGGCGAGTGCTTGGGAAGCGGCTTTTTATTTACGGGCGGCGATCGCAACACGCACACTCGCGCACCCAGACACACGCGCGCCCGCAGCAATTTAGTGTTCTCTCGCATTTTTTGCACGCTAGCCTGCGCTCTGCCCCCCGCCCCCTAAACTAGACTAGCTTGCTTGCTTGCTTGCAAAAAAAAGAAAATTAAATTCTTGCTTGACCAGTAAACTCAGCAACAGCTGATCTAGCCAACAGCTGTTCGTGCGGCCGACGTAACGGTGTTTGCACGCTCTTTTGTGTCGCGAAAGAGAGTCGTTGCAGAAAAGCTTGCAGAAAAGCAGAGGCCTAGCAAAGACTGAAACCCAAATCAGTTCGAGGCAAGCAGTTTATGGAATCAGTAATGGACGTAGACGGTGTGGAACACAAACATTATGTGACTCCCATAATATTGATTAATTTGCTATAAACATTTTTTTTTTTTTTTTTTTTTTTTATTTCCTGAATCTTCTCTCTCCGAGACTAACAAGAGGTATATAAAATCTTATATTTTTAACTTAAGTTAACAGTCATGTTGACTGGTACAGAATTAGACGGCCCTAAAAATCGATTGCTGGGTTGGGAGGTCGTTGCGTCGCAGGCGGGATCCGCTGGATACCCGAGTCAATTCCCGAGCGAGGAAATTTGGCTGCGAAGACAGCTTTTCTTTGTAGGAATCTTTTTGCTTCTGGATTTCGTCTTTCACTGCGAGGATGCCAAGATCCCGGTGGATGTTTTTGTTGCGAACATACCAAGGTGCCCCAGTGATGATAGTTCTCAGGATTTTTGATTGTGCGCGCTGTATGATGTCTATGTTGCTGCTACTCGCGTTCCCCCACAGGTGGGAGCCGTACGTCCAGGTAGGCTTGAGGACTGAGTTGTAGAGTAGTAACTTGTAGTCCAGGCACAGTGGTGATCGTGAGTTTATGATCCAGTGGAGGCTGCTAGCTTTTAGTTTTAGGTGCATCTTCTTGCATTCGATGTGCTTGCGCCAGGTTAGTCGTCTATCAAGGTGGACGCCCAGGTACGTTACTTCGTTAGCTTGCGGGATCTGCGGTGGGCATGTTTGTCTATTAAGAGTAAACGTTACATGTTTACACTTTTGTTCGTTTATTTTAATGCGCCAGTCGGCCAGTCACCTTTCCACTGCTATAAGATGATTAGCGAGTTGGTTTGTTGCTTGGGTTGGGCATTTGGAGCGACTGAGGATAGCGGTGTCGTCGGCGAACGTTGACGTTGTTAGTTGTTCGTTCGTAGCAGTATACAAAACATATAGACAAGGGCCGAGTGCGCTTCCTTGCGGAACTCCAGCTGCGATGATGTAGTCACCCGTAGTAGCTGCGTTGCATCTCACTGAGAATACCCTATTGTAGAGGTAAGATTCCAGTAGCTTGTGGGTGTATGTTGGCAAATACGTTTTTATTTTGAGCATGAGTCCTTTAAGCCAAACTCGGTCGAAAGCTTGAGATACGTCGAGAAAAATAGCGCTACAGTATTCTCGCTGTTCAAAGGCTGAGCGTATTTCGGATGTTAATCGGTTCACTTGCTCAATGGTTCCGTGGTTTTTTCGGAAACCAAATTGGTGTGTTGGGATAATATTGAAAGTTTCCAAATATGGTATTATGCGAGTTAGCAAGCATTTTTCAAACAATTTTGACAAACAAGATAGAAGGCTTATTGGTCTATAAGATGTCGGAATTGTGTGGTCTTTTCCAGGTTTCGGTATCATTATGAGGATGGATTTCTTCCATTTTTTTGGGAAATAGCCAAGATTAATGATCCCATTGAATAGTTTACAGACGACATCTATAGCGCATTTTGGTAGTTCAATCAACATCTTTGGCGTCAGTTAGTCACCGCCGGGAGCCTTTTTTGGTTTTAGCCCTCTTATGACTTTTTCAATTTCATACGGCCGGAAAGAAGGTGTAGTTGGCAGAGGGGTAGCTTCTGGCTAAATTAGTGGCAGGTCGAATAAATTCGAGGCAGGGTTTGGCTGGAAGACACTTTGGAGATGTGTAGCGAATGTTTCAGCTCTGTCTTTGATCTGCTTTTTTTTTTGCCAATCACGACGCGTGCGCCTCTTTTCTCGCACGAGCTGTTCTATTTGCTGATTTGATTTGTAGTATTTGTTTCGGTCTGCTTCCTTCCCTTGAGGAGTAGAGATTTTAGCTGCCGCCACGTGTACTTCTTCCAGGGCGCTCGTAGTGTAGTCAATGTCCGATTCCATGTTAGGCTCCGGGGCGAGATCTATGTGGGCACTCACGTACTTCTTGTATTTTAGCCAGTTCGTTCTTAGCGACGTCAGACTGAAGGGGCGTTCGATTATTTCTGGGCTTTGAAGGAGCGTTAGGAGCACAGGCGAGTGGTCTGATGATAAGTCCGAGACTGCTCTAGCACTTATTAGGTTGCGAGGTATGTTTTTTGTCAACGCAAAGTCAATAAGGTCGGGAGCTTGCGTGGGTCTGTTGGCCAGTATGTGGGACTTCCAGGGGAAACATAGTCCAGTTTATTTCTCACATTTATAATTGCATTATACAATTGCCTTCCTTTGGGAGTCACTAGACGTGATCCCCAGTGCGTATGTTTGACATTGTAGTCTCCTGCGGCTATAAAACGATCGCCAAGTGAATTGTAGAAGTCCATAAATTGTCCTTCCGAGATGGAGAAGCGAGGAGGGCAGTAATCGGCAGCGATTGAAAGGCTTCCGTTACTTGGCGGAATTTTTTCGATGTAGACTGCAAGAAGTTTGTTGCAAACCTTTTGTGAAAATGGTGTTTGATGCGTTCTCTGATTAGAACTCCGGTTCCGCCGTGGGCTTTTCCATCCGGATGATCTGTGCGGTATATTGTATAGCCTCTTATTTGAAAGTTGTATTTGCTTGTTAGATGCGTTTCCACCAGTAGCATAACATCAATATGGTTTTCGTTTAAGAATTGTGACAGTTCTAGTTTATGCCGTGAGACACCATTGGCGTTCCACATTGATATTCATAGGGTCTGCATAGATTATTTAGACTGTTGTGCTACGAGCAGCTGATTTTGAACAATTATTTGCATGGTCGTTTTCATGAATGACATAAGCTCCATCATTCTTTGTTGGAGGGTAAGCATCATAGTTTCCATTTTGCTATGTGGTTGTTCTGGGGCCTTTTGAGCGCTTTGTGAGTAAGTCTGGAATGGATTTTCCATAGGGTGTTGGAGCTTTTCTCCTTGATATAGATTGGAGGGGGCTTTGGTTTTTTTGCGGTGTCTTGCGCTGGTTGTAGGCACGTCTACTCACTTCGACGCTTTGATTCGAAACTTGACGCGGTTAATTTTTGTTTTACTGCCTGCGGGCTAAGCTTGCGCTTAATTTGAATGTAGCGATCCATTCCAGTTTTGGGTGCCAACGCTGACGGTTGTCATTGGCAACTTATGTTATTTAATATTTTTTTTTAAATTTTTTTTTTATTGGATTTAAATTTATATTTTTTTAACTGCGATCTTATATGTACGCTCCTTCGCAATGAACAGATAATATGAATGCGTAACATTGTTCGCGCGAAGGTTGGCGGGGGGCTGGAGCCGGGGCGGTGTAGTGTTGAAGCCGGAGCGTGGTTCGGGAGCTGAAGCTAGAACGGATGCTGTCCAGCGGTGAGCAGCGTCCAGCGGCGATCCTCTGTGATGTTCTGGGGTGGAGCGGGCGTCATGTGCCGACATCCAGCGTTTCGCCCCTTCCGGGTCTTCGTGGTTAATTTTGGGGTTATCTATCGCGAAAGCAGCTTGCAGTTCGTCGGTCAACGACAACTTGTATGGAATGGCTTCAATTCGAATGCTACTGGTGTTGTTGAACTGCACTGCTATGAGACTAGGATTTATATGGAAATTATTTAATGTTCAATTGACTACTGCTTTGTAAAAATTTGTCGCATTTACGATGTTTTCTTGAAGTATATGAAAATAAATTGTATCGCCCTGATCTGGTCGATCGCCCTTGAAAGCCAGCGGTTCATTGTCCCACATGAAGTGGCGATAGCGGCAGGTGCGTCGGGTGCAATCGCCATACTGTATGACCTGGCGGCACAACTCGAACCGAGTCGGTTAGGCCGTTTCCTTCAGGTCACTTAAAAGACGCTGCTGAAAAACTACAGGCATCAAACTGTACGGGTAGGCGATGTTGTGCTTTAAAAGGAAATCGGCCATCAACCATGCGTAATTGTAGTTATCGTAGCGAATGACATGGTCGTAGCGAATGGCGAAACCATGTTGTGGCGCAATAATAATTAATGAGAAGGTCCCAGTCGTCCAGACTAGCCGGCTCTTCCTTATAGTGGGCCAGCACTTTAATACCGTGGCTGCGGAGTTCGTGCCGCACACAGATAGCGAAAGCTGTCGATACCATGGTCTCACCGGTAGGCGTGCTCTTGACCACCACGGAACTGTTTTTAAAACACATACAGCTGCATTAGGATAACAAACCGTTCCTGAACCCCAGATCGATCAAGTCACTTGCCATTGACAACTACGGTGAGATGTTGCGACTGAAGCCGTTAAACACCCGTAACATATTCATGTGGGCCACTAACTTCCTCACCTTTGGAATTGCTCAGACCGAGATATATGTAGCGACACGCTTGTGGGACGAAAAAATTTTACGGTACATTCCGTGTCCAATGATCTTGTTCGAGGACACTATGGAGGCGACGGTATATTATGGAATGCAATACGAACTTTACATAGTCGATACAAATTATACGCCACTCAAAGCAGTTTTGCAAAAGATTCGGCAAGTTAACTTAAGGGTGAATTGTGTGGTGGTTGCGTGCCGCAGCCATACAGCTGAATGAGTTTTTTATACTCTTCGTGTCCTTTAGCACTACCAAGCTAGCGTGCGGTGGCATAAAGTCCTTGAAAATTTGATGTACCCAACCGGAAATTGTATTCATTTGGGACGTGTCTTGGCACAAAATAATCGAAGTGGGTCCGTAGTCAAAATTTCGCAACAACCTCATCGTCCTCCTCATCCAAGAATTTCGGGAGTTGCGCCTTTCCCCAATCCCAATCGTTGGCATCTATACTCTCAATGGAAGTATTCATTGAGTGGCTATCGGCGTCAACGTTATACCCGTCGGCGTCAACGTTATACTTGGGTAAGGAGGACGATGAGGTTGTTGCGAAATTTCGATTACGGACCCACTTCGATTATTTTGTGCCAAGACACATCCCAAATGAATACAATTTCCGGTTGGGTACATCAAATTTTCAAGGACTTCATGCCACCACACGCTACCTTGGTAGTGCTAAAGGACACGAAGAGTATAAAAAACTCATTCAGCTGTATGGCTGCGGCACGCAACCACCACACAATTCACCCGTAAGTTAACTTGCCGAATCTTTTGCAAAACTGCTTTGAGTGGCGTATAATTTGTATCGACTATGTAAAGTTCGTATTGCATTCCATAATATATCGTCGCCTCCATAGTGTCCTCGAACAAGATCATTGGACACGGAATGTACCGTAAAATTTTTTCGTCCCACAAGCGTGTCGCTACATATATCTCGGTCTGAGCAATTCCAAAGGTGAGGAAGTTAGTGGCCCACATGAATATGTTACGGGTGTTCAACGGCTCCAGTCGCAACATCTCACCATAGTTGTCAATGGAAAGTGACTTGATCGCCCTGGAGTTCAGGAACGGTTTGTTATCCTAATGCAGCTGTATGTGTTTTAAAAACAGTTCCGTGGTGGTCAAGAGCACGCCTACCGGTGAGACCATGGTATCGACAGCTTTCGCTATCTGTGTGCGGCACGAACTCCGCAGCCACGGTATTAAAGTGCTGGCCCACTATAAGGAAGAGCCGGCTAGTCTGGACGACTGGGACCTTCTCATTAATTATTATTGCGCCACAACATGGTTTCGCCATTCGCTACGACCATGCCATTCGCAACGACGACTATAATTACGCATGGTTGATGGCTGATTTCCTTTTGAAGCACAACATCGCCTACCCGTACAGTTTGATGTCTGTAGTTTTTCAGCAGCGTCTTTTAAGTGACCTGAAGGAAACGGCCCAACAGACTCGGTTCGAGTTGTGCCGCCAGGTCATACAGTATGGCGATTGCACCCGACGCACCTGCCGCTATCGCCACTTCATGTGGGACAATGAACCGCTGGCTTTCAAGGGCGATCGACCAGATCAGGGCGATACAATTTATTTTCATATACTTCAAGAAAACATCGTAAATGCGACAAATTTTTACAAAGCAGTAGTCAATTGAACATTAAATAACTTCCATATAAATCTTAATCTCATGACATTGCAGTTCAACAACACCAGTAGCATTCGAATTGAAGCCATTCCATACAAGTTGTCGTTGACCGACGAACTGCAAGCTGCTTTCGCGATAGATAACCCCAAAATTAACCACGAAGACCCGGAAGGGGCGAAACGCTGGATGTCGGCACATGACGCCCGCTCCACCCCAGAACATCACAGAGGATCGCCGCTGGACGCTGCTCACCGCTGGACAGCATCCGTCCTAGCTTCAGCTCCCGAACCACGCTTCGTCTTCAACACTACACCGCCCCAGCTCCAGCCCCCCGCCAACCTTCTCGCGAACAATGTTACGCATTCATGTTATCTGTTCTTTGCAAAGGAGCGTACATATTAGATCAATATTAAAAAAATTTAAATTTAAATCTAATAAAAAAAAAAAAAAAAAAATATTAAAAACAATATTA
>JAJJHQ010008063.1:2256254-2373189 GCA_021223825.1 Drosophila ironensis | reverse complement strand
GCCCTTGGCTCTTTGGGCTCCCAGAGCTCCCAAAAACAAAAAGCTGTGAATGTCTCCAACGAAAATAAATCATCGTTGAAAAGGGAATTTGCAAAATTACACATACAAAATATATAAAACCAAAAAATAGGATGGCTCCTAAGTTGAAAATCTGTGCCCACCGCTGTTTTAAAGTCTATTTCTTATTATTTTCTAGTTACATTTTCTAGTGTAAGATTTACATTTGGAAGTCATCCCTCAAGTCGTTGTAGCGCTGCACATGCTCCCTGATCTTGGAGCCGTCCACCCAGGTCACAAAGTCCTCGAGGTTGCGGGAAACCAGGAAGGCGGGATCCTTGACCATCTCTGGACCCACGCGCACGTGTCCTTGTTCTATCAGATCCGTGGCGTGCTTCAAGTGCTCCGACATACGCACTGCAAGAATAAGGATTTATTTGTAATTATCAAAGGTTTAGGGCGCTGGCAAGCGACACCCACACTTGACCATGATCACGGGCAGGCGGCGGCGACAAAAGTGACTGGCGGAGGTCTTGGCAGCCGTCTCCAAAGTCAGCATATCATTGGAGACTCCCATGGCGTGCAGCTTGTTCAGCAGCATTGTGGTGGCTTCCGCCTTGAAGGGAGCGGTTGAGTCCAGTTTGGCTATCTTCTCGGCCAGCTCGCGGATCTCCCGGGCCAGTTTGTTGTATCTAAAAAGAGTTTTATACATTAAAATCCAAAGCAAATGGCAATTGTTTCCACTCACTTTGTGTAGTCTTCGCGCTTTTGTATGTGAAAGCGCCGCAGGACCTTGTTCTCCTTGCCGGAGTTGTCCACCTTCCAGGTGATGAAGTCCACCTTCTTGAGCAGCTTCTGCTCATGGAACTTTAGTTTGCGCACCATTTTTATTTATTTTTTATAAGAAAACCAAAATGTTTTGATTTCCACGCACATGGGCCGAGCGACCAGTGCTGCAAAAGTATCCGCAAACAGTAATGGTAAACGGCCAGCTACAGCTACAGCTGGTTTGAAAAGTGTCATCTCTAGGCCAAGCATAAACAGTGGAGACAAACGTAAAATTGCCAATAATAAACAAAGGTTTAAATCGTATTATAATAACATAGTTGCCCGCCATGGCCACCTCCATGGACGAGGAGGCGTGCGCCAATACCACGCCGAGTGCCGAAGACGATCCCCTGGCCGAGGAGCGCCTGGGTTACGTGCGCGAAGTTGGCGCCCAAGCCGTCTGGAGTCTCTCCTCCTGCAAGCCGGGTTTGTAAATCAACATTTTCACCCTAAAACCTGAAAACTAACTTGATTTTTTTGATAAGGCTTTGGCGTGGAGCGTCTGCGGGACAATATCATGGACACTTACTGGCAGTCGGATGGCCAGCTGCCGCACCTGGTCAACATTCAGTTCCACAAGCGCACAAACATCAGCCAGATCTACATTTACACGGACTACAAGCTGGACGAGAGCTACACGCCGTCGCGCATCTCCATCCGGTCGGGCACCAACTTCAACGACCTGCAGGAGCTGCAGGTGATGGACCTCACCGAGCCCACCGGCTGGGTGCAGATCCCCATCAAGGACGGCAATGTGAAGTCCATTCGCACGTTTATGCTGCAGATTGCGGTGATCTCGAACCACCAGAACGGCCGGGACACCCATATGCGGCAAATCCGCATCCATGCGCCCGTGGAGGGGAAACACTATCCCCTGGAACTGTTCGGCAAGTTCGGCACCGTGGATTTCCAAAAGTTTGCGACCATTAGATAGGCTTTGGTTTGGGTTTAAAATGTATTTTTCGGGTATTTAGCGGCTAAAATACAACGTTTAAAAGTTTACTTAGTAACTGTATGCATATTTTTGGTGTTTCTAATTAAATGCCCGTCGCTTGTATATATACTATATATCGGTTCGAATCGAAATCTAATAATATACCATCGTCTAGCTTAAGTACGAATTAACCAACTCAACTGCGGTGTAAGAGTTATTATTGTTACGACTGTCGCAATACAAATGCAGGTTGTGAATATGGAAACTCCAACGAAACTGTGAGTGCGAGGCTAGTTTTGTTTTTATGTTGCACTATCCCCCGGGGATTGTCGTTCAATGTTTGGCGACTGCCGGTTTGTTGGCCAGCTTCAGCTTCAGAGCCTTGTAGTGGTACCGCTCGTCGGCGCTTTCCGGTGGCTCGCAATCGTAGGAGGCCTTCATCAGCGGATCCTCGGACAGCACCTCCGTCTTCAGCAGGTAGGACACCACAGGGGGCAGCTGCTCGTAGGGGCACTCCAGACGCTGCCACTTGCTGAAGTTTCGCAGCTGGCCGCCCAGAAGGAAGCACTTTTCAAAGTTCACGCTGCCGTTGGCCAGCCTGTGGGAGAGGTAATTCTCTTAGAAAAGGTAACTAAAAACAAGTAACAACGATTTTAGTCGAGTGTCTCGGCTATAAATACCCGGTTCTTAGTTTTCACCTTATTTTTAGAGCATGGAATATTGACAATTTGAATAAGCTATTCCCTTGTTTCTATAGAGACACAACACATTTTTTCCATTTTTGTGGGCCTGGATTGGCGTAACTTACACGAATAGATATGCATTCTACCAATATCATCCAAATCTACAACATTTCCTAGATTGCGGAGGTTCAGGAGAAGGTAGCCGATTTAAAAAACAAACTTGTTCTTAACTAGTATCCCCGGTAGCAGAATATGCAATTATTTTTTGTCTATCCTTTATAATCCCCAAGATCTAGGCGTTCATCCGGACTAACGGACAAGCAGACGTGGCTATATCGACTCGGCTGTTGTTGTCTGTCATTTGCGCGATTAGAAGTGGGCGTAACCGGATAATTTTCGAAACACAGATAGATAAAGGCTCTACCAATGCATTGTCCAAATTGAGTGCTTCTAGCGATAAAATTGTGGACGCCATACGAGTAGAGTTTCCCGGTTTTGAAGGTAGTCGATTTTAAAAGCAAACTTGACCTGATTTGGTATCCCCAGAATAAATAAATTGCATTTGTTTTGTGTCTTTTTACCAAAATCTCCAAGATCTAGGCGTTTATACGGACAGACGGACATAAGGACAAGGCAATCACCACTCGTCTTTTGATGCTGATCAGGAAAATAGAAACCTCATACCTCAATAGATATAGTACCTTTGACTGAATTGAATATAAGGTTTAAAATCTAACCCCAAACTCACTTTGTGTTGTGGCTTTCATTGATGGCATGCAAGTCCTTGAGGAACAGCGAGAAAAAGGGTATGATGGCACGCTCGATTTTGTTGGCCATCTCCCTTTCCGATCGCCAGACGGCCGCCTTCATGGTCGAGCGGTAGTTGAGGAAGTTCGAGCTGGGATCCATTTGATGTTCCAGGCCCTCGAACTTTGTCGTCTGCACCTTGGCCCACTGAAAATAGGTTTGTTTTACTGGGATATCACACAATTTTAGGGGACAAACTCACGGTTTTCTTGAGCCGCGCTATGGCAGTGAGGTTCAGGGCTGTCAGAATGGCCATCAGGCTGTTGAAGTTGCCCGTGTTGAAGCACTCCAGAGCCGTCTCCACCCAGAAGTCAATCATTTGTGCCCGCTGAGACTTCTTACCAAGCTAAGGATACACCATAGAATTGCTTAGGACTCCAATTTGTTGTCTAGGGGTAATAATCTACTCACCCTGACTATTTCAGTGGCTGTTAGGTAGCTCAGTTGGTTGAACCACTGGACGTAGGAGTCGATGGTCACCTGCTGGATGCAATTGGATCCCAGGGTGCCCGCCCTGGTCTGGGCCATGCAGGACTTCAGCTCGCCCTTGTCCAGCACCTCCACAAACTCCTCGAGACGTATTTGCGAGACGTAGGCGTATTCGATGGCGTACAGCTGATGGGCCAGATCGAAGGCACTGCCGCAGTTGTTCAGCACATTGTCGCTGCGGTAGACGTGGGCAGCGAAGCGTTTCAATGACTTAATACTGCTCTGTCGGCCCAGCGAACTGCCCGACGACTGCTTGGCCAGCAGATGCTGCAGTTGGCTTCTGCCCCTTTCAGTCCGCTCAGCCTGCGCTTGGGGTATTCCACTATTCAGCAAGTCACCGATACCCCTGACGGAGCGTTTCTTCTCCAGCTCCTGCAGCAGAGTCTCATTGCGAAAGTCCTCGGGGCAGAAGCCAAGCCAGAGGCCCAGCAGGCGCACCAGAGTCTCCTCGCCCTGGCACTTGTCCAAGAGCCGCGTGAGCAGCTCCTGGGGCGGCAGAAACAAGCGAGCGCAGGTGAGGATGGCAAAGTGTATGTCCTCACTCTGGCTGCTGATTAGCAGGCTGACTAGCGAGTCCAGGGTGCCGCTCTTGGGCATGTCTTTGGCGTAAACTGGCGGTGGCTGGCAATCGGAGGGCTCTGTGATCTGCAAATGTGTGTTCTGCAAGCACACAACCAGGAGATTAACCTCAAATCAAGGAGGTACCTTGCCTATTACTCACCAGAATGGAGACCACATCCGCCGAGGAGGCCGTGCTGGGAATGTCGCAGAACATGGAGTCGGTGCAGGTGTCGCGCGGATGCGACCACGGCCCACTCATCGAGACGCTGTGGAAGAGGCCGTCGTGACCGGAGTCGCAGCTGCTAATATTCGAGCTCTTGTCCCCGATGGTGGTGGTGGACGAGGCGGAGCCGACGACCTGATCGGACCCGGTGATCGCCGAGCTGCTGGACATGAGGGAGGCATTCGAGAAGGTTTCGTTCAGCTGCCGCCCCAGCGGATCCGTCGGTCGGCGCTCCTCCGCGAACGTGGAGCTCGAACTGTGACCATATTTGAGGGCATTCTCGGGCGTGGCACGTGCCAGCTCCGAGTGCTGCTTGACCGGATGCCAGATCTCCTTCTGGTGCGACTGGTGGTTGAAGTTCTCCTTCGTCTCCACGGTGCGTTCGTCCAGTATCTGGCCGTTGCGCGACACCAGCACCTCCTCGGTGGTGGTCAGCGAGGATTTGACCGTCAGCGAGGTCTCCACCTCGATGGGCTGCTGCGCCAGGCCGGCGCGGAAGAGCAGCTGATTCAGTTGGTCCACCGAGGGCATTTGGCCCTCCAGGAGGGCGGCCTTGATGGCGCTGGCATCGTCGGCGGGTAGGCCGTCCAGCTTCACGGGCACCCCGTTCACCAGCAGCACCTCCTCCTGCTGCAGCGACGAGGAGGTCTCGCAGTCCACGATCTTTACGTCCTTGCCGAACATCGACGTCACGGCGTTCAGGATGTCCTCGTCCATGGTGGTGGAGAGTAGGGGGTTGGAGGGTTTTGGCGGGATCTGGGCGGGCTTTAGGGGAATTTGTAGGGGGGGAGGCGAAAGCTCGGCTGGTTACTTTGAGGGGGACTCTCTGGATTGCTTGCAGTTAACGTTACATTTCTGGAAGGGATGGGGGACGGAGAACCGTATTAGCACACAGCTGATGGGTAGAAGGAGGTGGGGGAGGTGACAACGCCCAAAGCGGAGTGGCCTTGCGATCGTCGAAAGAGAAAAGCGAGAAAAACGGCAAACCGAAAGCGAAACAAAACAGAAATGCGACAAAAAGAACGCACCTGCAGGAGAAGACCGTGCGGCGGTCGCGCTGGCCCACATTTCTCTCACGGCCTCGTCATCCCCCCGCCCGCGGCTGCTGCTCGGCCAGATGCTATTGTTGGTGCTATTGTTGGGCGGCACTCCCAAAACGGTTTAATTTGGCAATTTATTTAATTCCAGAGCCGAGTGGTCGGGGGCTACGATATTCGTGCGATGTTCGTGCCGATTCACTGCTGGGCGCTGGCAGCACTGGCGGGGTTTGTTGTGCTTGGCCGCACTGTCTGCGGCGTTGCCATCTGGATTGAATTCAAATGAATGGGAATTTTTGTGAGCCCGCCAAAAATTCAATAAGAGTTTTGATGATGAAATTTAAGAAAAACTAAACTAAAAGATAAAAGATGCCAGGAATTTAATAAGGGAAACATTTCAGGTGTTTTTCCTCTGACTGTACATCTTGTATCAACTTGATAGGCAAGTTCTGCTTAAATATAAAAACAGACTTTTTGAAAGCAGTTTCCGTATAAATATTTTTTGCTATATAAGAAAAGATCTCTTGAAGGCTGCTTTCAAATATTATTAAAAAACACGCTAAGACGCTACCAATTCCAGAAAGTTTTTTGTAACAACGTCAAATCAATTCCAGATAGTTTTTGGTAACAAATCTAAACGTAAAATCTACCTAAACAGCTTACTAAAATCAGCAAATGATTTTGAATTTATTATGATTTGTATTATTATATATAGACCCTATATTACAGAGCTAGCTTTAGATTAAAATTGTAAGCAAACAGGGATGGTTAGCGACAACTTCAGTGACCTTTAGCTAGTTTAAAGATTTGCTGATTTAATGATATGAATGCTTTGGGCAATCCAGCATTATCTGGCTTTATCTGGTATCCGAATTCATAAGAATTTGACAAAGCCAACCTTCAATAGCTTTTTTACTGCGCTTATAAAACGCATCTATATTTAATTAGCAGATAGATGAAGAAAAGTATGCGGTTTATACGACGATTAGGGAATCGAACTATCAATTTCGCGGGAACAACAAGTAAACAAATTTATATTATTATTACAATCTCAGATCTTACATTTTAACCCGAGTATACATTGATAATATTTGCTAATTCACGGACTATAAACGTCTCATTATCTTTGGATTTATGATTGCCTAGATTTTAAAACACTACAATTGTTTTAAATAGACTCGAATTACAAACAGGTTATTTTTATTTCGTTGATAACGTGAAATGGGATTTTCAACTAGACATTGTTTTTCTGGTTTAAATGTTTATTCAATTAGGTACGCAAACTTTGCCATTTGAAAAGCGACAACTTTGTTTCGTTAAAGCTTCAGAGATCCTTCTGAGATCCCAGGACTTATATCACCGGGTAGGCGCACTCGGCGGCGATGTTGCAGAAGTTCCTGCCACGCACCAGGCGGAAGTAACCGTCCTCGCCCCAGGCGGCCGACCACGAGTTCTTCACGATCCAGTAGTCCTTGCCGTCCTCCGATCCGTATCCCACGACCAGCACGGAGTGGTTGGGCTCCTCGCCGTTGCACTCCTCGTCGGAGTAGATGCCGCTCTCGTAGTTCTTCAGGGTCTCAGTGCCGTAGAGGGAGCAGGCGACGGGTCCCAGGGTGGCGACCACCTTCTTCAGCAGCTCCTCATCGCCCACAGGGATGGTGGCCAGTCCGGTGATGGCGCCATTGGAATCTCCGGGGTTGTACTTGCACGAGTCCTTCTTGTCCACGTACTTGTAGCTGTCGCCGTTGGACACGCCCTTCTGCTCCTCATGGATGAAGGCCATGGCGTACTCCTGCAGGCCACCATCGCAGCCGTTCAGGGCAAAGTCCAGGGGTCCGCAGTCGACCAGGTTCTGCTCTGAGAGCAGGGGCAGCTGGCCGGTGGCACGGTACGTGTGTCCCTCAATGGAACCGGTGGTGGCGAAGGCCCAGCACGATCCGCAGGTGCCCTGGAACTTGACGGGAGTAACGCCGCCCTTCTGGCGCCAATCGAAGGCATCGGGAACGTGCTCGTTGGGAATGCTCACGGGCTGGCGGCTGGCAGCGGCCTTGGCGCTTTGGGGATACAATTGGTTAGACTTTTTGTGGGTTTTTTGTTTAGCTGGAAACTTACTCTCCCTGGGCGGAGCGCTTGCGACCGGTCAACTGGTCGAGGAACTCGGTGTGGGTCAGATCGGAGAAGGCGTTCACCGCCTGCTTGAAGGTGGAGAGTCCGGCAGCGAAGGCTGCGTTTCCGGCATCCACCACGTTCTTGGTGGCAGCAAAGGCTCCCTCGGCGGCCACTCGCTGGGCTTCCGAAAGGTAGGTCTTGCCGGATTGGGCCTGCAAAGAGGTGGTGGCGTTCTTACTGATTCAGTTTCTCCCAAGCTTCTGGTAGTCTCACCAAGAAATCACCAAAGTTCTGGACATTGTTCAGCACGGGAACGGGGGGCAGGACGCTGGCAATGTTTTGGACGGCACCCTGAATGCGATTGGCCACACCGCCGATGGGTCCGGGCAGGCCGCCCAGTCCTCCGCCCAGGCCACCGCCAAAGCCTCCGCCGCCGCCACCGCCAAAGCCACCGAAACCACCGAACTGCGCCGAGACGGCGGCCACGAGGAGCGGGAGAACCAAGAGGAGCTTCATTCTGATCTGCGGAAAAGAGTCGCCTCTAATTAGTGGTTGCTGTGGATGGCTGGAGCAAGTGCGGATGCAACTGGTTTGAGATTAGCGCCAAGATTTGTCGATCGGATCGGGGAAATACTGGCTGACTAGCGGACAGACGGATCTTTGCCTTGGAATAATTGCGAGATGTGGATGTGGCTGATTGCTGACTGCTTATCATCGTGAGACGATGCAGTTATATGCATTATATGTTATGTACAGGTTTTCATGGCAAATTCCCATTTGACTACACTAACCTTACGCGCTCAATCAATCCGCACAAATGTTTGGGTGCCAAGTGGCGGCAGAGCTTATATAGCAGCTATTAGGGGGCTATTAAAGCTGCCAACCTCGCCCCCAACCCAACCCAACCCGACCTAGCCCAGCACCAATCAAATCCATAAATCCAGGGATTCGGAATTATACAGAAATCGAAACGATTTAATTATAGAAGCCACAACTGTTTGTGTGTGCGCCCACGAGTGGTTTGGGAACTCGTCTTAGTTCATTAGCGGTATGTAAAGATGACTCTAAAATCGGTACTAAAACTAGTTTTAAGGCTAACCTGAATGTCCGAATATATGTCAGAAATAAGCAAATAGATATTGATTCGATACTCGTATATCTGCGATTGCGAATTAATTATTTTTTAACTGTTTTTCGGTTGCATTTGCGTCAGGTGTGTTCTTTTTTTTAAGTTGGCTAACTTTATTGTGCGCGTTTTGATAAGCCTTACTTAAATCCATAATTATATGAATTTTAGGTGGTTTGAAATCATTTTGGGAGTATAGTATGTCTGGGAAAATGTTACCCTCTTGAGCCATGGGCCGTCTTGGTTGGCGCTTTCATGCAAATTGAATTAATCTGATATCGCAAACACGTTTTATTTTATATCCCAAAGTCAAGCGATGTTTCGCTTGGCCATATTCATGCCATAATCAACTGCAAAATAAATATTCAACAAACAGTAGCGGCTAAGAAATGAGGAAGCTATGTATTTGGGATTCAAATGTAAATTGTAATGTTTATGGGGAATCCCCTCAAGAGAGTCTGGCCCAACGAGTTTCTTATCTAAATTAGGTGGCTATATCGATAATTATGTCAACACATGGCTTAAATATTTATAAACACGAGTCTCATAAACACACAAATAGAGTTTGTTTACAAACTAATATTAATTAATTAGTGGTTTCCGTTAGAATTTGTTATTATCAGTCTAGGCCATCGCTGGATAGGAGCACTCCCAAGGAATGCTGCAGAGGTTCTTGCCCCGGGGCAGCTGGAAGGAACCATACGCTTCCCAGGCAGCCGACAAGGAGTTCTTGATGATCCAGTAGGCCTTGCAGTCCTCCGAGCCTTACCCGACCACTACAATCGAGGGATTTGGTCCGTCCGTGTAGCACTACTCATCTGAATAGATGGCGCTTTCATAGTTCTTCAGGTTTTCTTTTTGAACAGCTTTTCATCCTTCGGAGAAACCTCAGCAAATCCCTAATAATTTCCGCAAGTGCGAATCTCNGTTCTTGCCCCGGGGCAGCTGGAAGGAACCATACGCTTCCCAAGCAGCCGACAAGGAGTTCTCGATGATGCAATACTCCTTGCAGTCCTCCGAACCGTACCTGACCACTAGATTTGGTCCGTCCTAGTAGAACTACACATCTGAGTAGGTGGCGCTTTCATAGTTCTTCGGTTCTCTTTTTGAAGAGCTCCTCGTCCTTGGGCGGAAGCAAATCCCTAATAATACTCCCAAGCCAGAACCTTCACCTTGCTTCCCAAACTACCAAATCCACCAAGCAATAAATCCAAGATCACCAGAACTGGAAGCACCACCAGAAGCTCAGCTGAAAATGGGAATGTTTGTTTATTTTGTTCCCGAATTTATTATACCTTGGCACATTTATATACATTGCCATAACTTTACGGTGTATTAAACATGTTAACTAATTGACGCATTTATTACTTTGCTGTCACATGAGATCTTATATTCAATTGGCACATTTCTTTTGTTTGAAGCCAATATTTGGGAAGGCAGTATTACTTTGGTTGTACTGGAAAAACCGGAAACCTTCTCAAACTCGTTGTTAAATTAAATTCAATTCAATATTACGACACCGGGTTTTATAATTGTTATAAATTAGCTCATTGGAGTACTTTATCCGGTAATAAAGGGTTTAGGGAACAAGGAACAAACCTTTTAATACAAACTAATAAAATTATCACTGTAGGTTTCCTCCTTATATAGGATAGGAATTAGTGCTGTTAGTTGACGCCTTGATGCAAATTCAATTAAAAGGAGGTCAATAGATATATAGGAACATAATGCCAAATCTTTTATCTTTGTTAATAATTTAATAATAATTTAGCAAACATTGTCGAACATTCTATATATGACCCAGACACAATTCCAAGAAAATAAGAGGACTTTAAATATTGCTTGATCGTCCAAGTTTTTAACCGCTTTAAATGAGCTAAATAATTTATTTATTGTACTAAGAATGAATTTACTTAATAATTTAAAGAAATCTATAAGTATCTAAGCACTATTTTTTTGCTTTGCCAGTACGGATCGGGATCGGGACTCTTGGACTTCGTGGATGGGCGTGGCCTCAGGCAAGAAGATGATGGGCTTTCGCAGGTCCACAGGAGGGGCAGCCCAATTCCTGGTCATGGGAAAGCGCTAAGGTTTGGATAGATAATAAGTATGGGAAATACAAGACATTACTTGTAGAACTTACCCCACTGGGCCCATTGACTGAGCCATGTCCCACTTGTGGCATTCCCAGGGAAAGAGTCAAACCAGCCAGGAAGGTCATAACCATGATCACTTTCATTTTCTTCTTGTGTTTTGTTTGTGAAAAGAATGCTTTCGGAGCAACTGCTTCGCTGGCAATGATACTGCATTCCGTCTGGATTCCCTTTTATAATAAGGCAAAGTCGGAACTTTCGCCACCCGAGAACTTCCTGCACTTCCGCCTGCCAAATTCGAATCGCATTTTCCTGCCGCTTTCGGACGCAGTCGGTTTGTTTTAAAAATAAACACGCGCAAAGTGCTCCGCCACTTTTGCTTTCTGGAGCCGTCGATATCCCCAGAGATTCGTCCGGATTGGGGCATGCCCGTTTAGCAGTTACTTACTGTTCTTGGTCTCGAGGAATTCTTTGTGCAGAAAAAACAAAGAAAAAAAACACAAAATGCCAAAGAACCTTTTTTATATTCGTTCGTTGGACTCTGCTATACATTTCAAGGTTGTCTTCGCATCTGCCGCTGCCATGTACCATGCCACATATATGTTATGTTTGTGTATATATTTACTTGGGTATATCTGCTGGTGTATCGGTTGTGTGTGCTTCTTTCATTAACCACTTTCAGCCGCAGCAGCACCAAAAGCAACAGCAACAGCAACAGCAACGGCAACAGCAAAAGCAACAACATCAGTCAACAGAACTTCAAACGAAGTCAGTCGTCTGCGTCTGCGCAAAGGTGGAGCCCATGGATGAAGATGAAGATCAGGCTACACAGCAAGAAAAATAGTGCAAAAATAAAGATTCTAAATCAGTTACTCACTCCTAAATATATGCAAAATTCTAGCACTTTAATCCTTTAAGAAGGAATGTTTGTATCGATGCGGATTAATTGGCGCCCAATAGTCCTTCACCGTCTTTTTATTTTCATTAAGAATTCCATTACTTACAATAAACAAGCTTGAAATGAATGGAGTCAAAGGTTTCTGAATTTTATGATACACTAAAACAACAAAAAAGGTCAATGGCTACGGTTTTTTTTTCCGAAATCACCGTGAGATAGCTATAATTTGATTCCCAGTAAATGCTTGTGACCTTTAGGGTCAAAGTACCAACAAATGTCACTAATTTGACGTAACCAGTAACACACTTTTGTTTTAAATTGCATTTCTCACCCGAACTTATACAAAATCGTAAAGTTTCTCTATCTGTAGAGCAGCAGGTGGCCAGGGGAGTGGGCGGGGGCGGATGAAGGGACTTAGCCAGGGGCCGCTTGGATCTTCTGGTTAATGTGTTGTGGCCAAAGAGTTGCCGTCGCAACTCCATCTTCATCCAATTGTTGAACGACACCGACACACATAAAACTTGATGTGATGCGTCTGCGTCTTGAAATCCTCTTTAAATTAAGAAAGATGATTTGCAGATTTGAATGCAGACACCGACATGAACCTGGACATGGACATGGGCATCGGCATGGGCATGGGCATGGATCGTGTAGCGTACCCGGGGCAGCGTGATGTAAGCCCACCGAGGAATTTATTCGTTATTCTTTTCGGACTTGGCTTTTGGGTCCCTCGCATTTGGACAAAAGCAGAAAGCCTATGCCCAAGAGCCAGTGCAATAAAATTCCTCAAACACACTTGAGTTTTCAGTTTTTAGAGCCTTAGCAGTTAATTTACGATTATTGGCTTTCATCTTCGTTTCAACTAAGCCAAATAAATCCCCGGCGACTGGTTTACGAACCGCTCTTGGCCATGGTCAAGACGAGCCGTTATGAAAAGATCTCTTGGCTGCGTCCTCAATGGCGATTGCATCTCAACCAGCAGGATGGGCCATTGTTAGGGGGAGACTTTACCTAGATTTATCTTTAAATTCCTAGAAACGGCTTTATTGGCTCCCCCAAATGGAATCTACATAAATGGAAATCGTTCTTGGTTTTCCCTTTAACGACACAGCGAGTGAATTTAATTACTCATTACTTTTATTAATCAAGAGTTTGCATTTTTGTGTGTGGTGGTGGTTGTCATACAATTAAAGCATACAATACATATATATTTATATATAGATTAATGTCTTAGCTCCTTTATCTCGCTGGATGGATCGTTAATTTTGCCGGGGTCATACGCCAGGACCTCTGGGTCCTCAGAGAGAAGCGTCATTTTCGGACATGTCCGGCCGGCCCGCGAAAATGCAACATTCCTCAGTGGAACCCGGAAGAACCATTCATCGGCTGACTCCAAAAAGGACCTCGAGGGACACTCACACATCTCTTAGGCTAGTGGGCGATGGAATGGGATGGAATGGAATGCCTAGTTGGTGGCCACCAGGGGCTTGCCCAGGACACGCATGGCATTGGAGTAATCCGAGTCGATTTGCGGGATGATCTGCTGCTCGTTGGGCCGCAGGGTGCGTATCAGATCGTTGAGGGACAACGACGACTGCGGCGTCAGCTCCTCCTTGGGCTGCAGCTCCTGGGAGCTGGCCATTTTCTGGAAGTCCTGGGCAATCTGCTTGATGCGCTCCTCGATGGCCGCTGCAGGAGACTCCGTGGAGCTGGGCAGGGTCAGGGATTCGCTGGACTGGGCCGGGGCCTCCGATTCGGCATCGCCCTCGGTCTCCTCAGCATCATGCAGCGAGCTGTCGTTGTCCTCAGCCCCCTGAGCTGAAGCCACAGCGTCCTGATCCTCCTGCTCCTGCTGCAACTGCTGCTGCACCTCCTCGATCGAGTGCATCTCGGGATGCAGTTCGTTGTCGCTCAGGGGAAAGACGTGCTCCTTAATATCGCCATCGCTGTCGCCGCTCAGCTCACGGGCATGCTCGCCCTCATGCTCGTCCTCGTGCTCCTCCTCGCCCTCGGCCTCGTGGTCGTCGTGCTCCTCGTGCTCCTCCACATCCGTCTCCTGATCCTCCACGTCCACATCGGCGGCATCCGTGTCGGGCAGCGAGCGGTCGTGGTTCAGCTTGAAGGAGATGAACGAGGGCTGCTGCTGACTGGAGGAGCTCGTGTCCTCGACAATGCGGTGCGAGGACTTCGCCTTGGCCGCCGTGTACAGTCCGCTGGTGGACATCAACAGGGGCAGGGGAGTGGTGGTGGCCGCCGCATGCAGATTAATCAACGAGGCAGGGGTCCGGGGCGTGGTCGAGGTGATGGGACGTCTGTTTCAGTCGAAAAATAGGAAGAACAAAATTGGTGGATTGTTTATTGCACTGGCTTCTCGGGCGGCGGTTCGGGGGCGTGGTTAGTGCGAAAGTTGCTTAGCCTGAGGTGGTTAGTTAGTTTAACACAATTCGTCATGACAACAACAACAACAGTAACAGCAACAACAACAACAACGACAGTAACAGCAACAGCAACAACAACTAAGGAAGCTAAGCCCCAAACCACCAAACAAAATACATTTTGGCGCTCATCTGGGGATTCGACCATCAAATTAATGCAAAAGGTATAGTAAATATGAATGGTATACAATAATTCTTGTATAAAAAATATATTTTATTAAAGTCCATTTGCATTAATTTGTCTTAATTTCAGTCGTCCCATTGGCGTCTACAAAAATGTGTTTTAATTATCGGATTTTTCTCAATCAAGATAGAATTTATGCATCGATGGATGTATAACTTTTTTGGGGTGGCGTTAGTAAGAAGTTCGCATTAGTCTTTAAGATGTACGTATGCATAATAGATTGTTTTCACGGGCAGATACAGATACATCGCATGCAGTGGCAGCAAAATCCAAGGGATGTGCTGCCTGTGTGTGCGTGTGTATCTGCCAGTGTGTGTGTGTAGTTATGGTAGATTGGTTACGATTTGGGGTTTAGCTCACCTATTTGTTCATTCTTTCTTTTATCGCAAATTCTGTTTACGGAAAATCAAAATCGGATTCGCCTTTGTCTGTGTGTGTACATATCTGTTTCTGTTTATGTGAGACTGTGTGTGTGTGTAGGGTTTAAGTTTTAAACAAAAGTAACTTGTGTGTTCAATCACGTTATCCTTGCATAATCTCTTGATTCGTTTTCTTTTGATTGGTTTTGTTTTAAGTGTATATAAATATGATTTACTTAATTAAGGACATTTGTTTAATTTGCCACTGGCGAGCATCTCGTATATCAAATTAATTAACTTTAATTATAGCATAATTTGTTTATTGCATTTATCAATATTCTTAATCCTCCTCCTCATCCTCCTCCTCCATATTCAGTGCTTTCTCTTAATATTTCTCTTAATATTTCGAATTCGATTGTGTGTTGTGGATTTCAATCAGTTTTGTGGTTTCTTGTTTTTTAAAATGTTTTTTCAAGTGAATTTTTTTGTTTGTTGTGATTGTGATTTGGGGTGTGGTGGTGGGTGGAGTGGCTCCGCGGTCTAGAGTGTCCTTACCCCTGCGCCGACGAGACGGGGATGCTGCCGTAGTTGTAATAGTAGCAGCGGGTCTGCTCGCAGATGAAGTCCTTCACGGCCGAGCAGTCCTCGGGCATCCACTTGAGCGTGGGCTGCTTCAGGATGACGCATCCCTTCTCGGCGCCACTGCTGCTGTAGATTGCAGATGATCGAGAGCAAACAACGAATTCGATATAGATGGGCTTGGGCTATCAGGCTTTGGTACAGAGAAAAGGATGTACGGGCAAGCAGGACAACTTCCAGCTGAGCTTACAAACCTTCTCTCTGTGCCTCGATCAATGCAGTTCGTGGACTACTACTTACCTGTCGCGAGCGGTGCGCTGGGGCGAGGTGTTGCTATTGTGGTCAACGGGATCGAGCAGACCGGCCTGGATGGCGTCCGCCGAGTTCTCGAAGAAATCGAAGGTGGCATTGAACGGCAGACCAGTGCTCATCCATAGGAACATGCCCGTGCCCAGGCGATTGCCGGAGGTCCAGAAATCATAGTTTCCATACCCAGCATTCTTCAGATAGGTGGTCATCGACTCGGCCTTCTCCTTTGTCTCGAAGGAGGCCAGCTGCAGGCCCAAGGAGCGGCAGTACTGATAGGCCAGGAAGTAGTTCAGCTCCGGGGAATAGGGGTTCATGCGGCTGATAAAGTACTGCACTCCATCCAGATGGATTGTCGTGATGCGTTGACCTGTTGGAATGCCAAACGATATCAAAATCAAAACACAAATCGTTAAGAAGGTGAATGAACCTACAGTCCACCGATTTTCAAACGCAATTGGAATTGAAATCGCAATGCGTAACCGAAAAAGCGAAAAACGGTAACGGTTTCAGCTTCGGACATCGCATGCGTAATTCTTTTGGGGGGCCAAAGACAAACATCATTAAATAGGATTACCAAAAAAGCTGGAGCTGGAGCTCCATAAAAAAACACACGCACTCGCAGAAGAACAAAACTTTGGAGCCCCTAATTGGTCGAGTGATTCATGACGACGGCAATATAGTGATGATGATGATGACCAGGAGCATTTATGCGGTCCCTGACCTCGACCGTGGGCTAATTACACCCGAAATCCGAGGGGAAAGGTGCTGATGACATTAATTAGCCCGCCGCACTGGACAGCCCCGAAATGGAGGCGAAAGATACATCTCTTATGTAATCGCTGGCCCGAGAAGTGAAGCAAAAGTAAAGTGAAGATCGAGGCGGCGAACAATGCAAGATGACAGTGCCTATAACTTAAGGGCAACAGGTAGCCGAGGGACAAAGATCTTGGCCCTCTCACGGAAAGTGTCCGTATCTGTGTATCTGAGGCTCTGGCAAAGCGGCTCAAAAGATAAACACAAACATGGGATAGGGTACCAGCGGGCACTTTGTGTGTTTTCCGACTGACTCAACGACGAACCCTCTCGGCCGCACTTGGCCATTTATGGCACTTGTCGTGGATGGCTATTGGATATTGGATATGGAATATGGGATATGGGCCTAGACATGCTGAGGGTTCCAATGTTTGAGCGCAAACAGAAAGGCACAAACAACACACACGGACAAATGGACAGACGGACAGACGGACGGACAGACAGGCCGAGATTCTATAGATACTGGCGCATTTGAAATTATTTCCGGCGATTTAAATGCCAGACACACACGAAGCCACGCCAAAGGCTGATGAAAAGTCCGATCGCGATGAAGATTTATGAATGAGTTGTTGCGAGGGAATTCATTATGCGTATACGTCGGTCTGGCCGAGATTGCCATCTGCCTTCTGCCAGCGGACATCTGATGGAGTGAGCTAATAAGAATAATAGCCCAGAAGCTCTCTGGGCCGCCGAGGAAATTCTTAAATTTCATTTTAATGGGCCAATTTGGAGTCGGAGCACCAGCGAGGGAAGGGTGAATCAATTCAAGCATTAATTTTCTCCAAATGAATCCGGCCTGATAGTGATCTTGGATCTTGGACTGGCAATGAAACTAAATCGGATTCGAGCCAACAAGAGCTTGGCTAACAACATCTAGCCAGAAGATAACGAGCCTCGGCCCAATTGCAGTTAATTTGACACTGACTCTGACTCTGAGTCCGAGTTTGAACGTGAATTGGGGCTGGGATGGGGTCCGGAATCGGGCTCGATGGGGATAGGATGGGATAGGATAGGGTAACCCAATAATTGGGCAGCACAGATACGAAAAAAAAAGCAATGAGCACAAAGCGTTCCCTGCAGCTCTCGCAGCCCCATAATTTCCGAAGGTAATTACGCCTTGGCCAGCGATAGATCGCGAATCTAGCACGTCTCTAATGATGCAGTCAAAGTCAATTCTAGTGTTTGCCCGGACTCTGAGATGTGGATGCTGGTGCTCTGGCTCTTGGCTCTCGGCTCTCGGATCTGGCCGGAGGATGCGGCTAAGTCTAGTTATTTGTTGGCACCTAACATCCCTCCGGCCAGTTAGCAGGCAAATCATTATAATGGACCTGGAGCTGGAGCTGTGGAGATGGCGACCGGGATAAGCGGAGGAAAATTGATAAGAAGAAAAAAGGTAACACAGAAAGAATCTGAGCCGGACCAGAACAATGCGCTGGGGTAATCGATGAGAAGAATCGATGCAAAAACAGAAACCCGAAGCGGACTTAATGACAGCGACTCTGATTCGGATATAATGATGGGAATGCATCATTCGCTTTTTCTGGCATCTGGTATCTGGTTTTACCTTCTTCCAGGCTCCTTCCTCTCTGTGTTCTGTGGAACCTCTTGTGTTTACTTGTTAAATGGGAAAGGCAGGAATAATTGTGGGGCTTTCTGGAAGATTGAATTATCATTGCCACAGACAGATCCCGAGAGGTAAGCCACCAATTAGTAAGACATTTACGGAACCGCAAGGTAAAAACTCAATTTTTTCTAGTTCTTTGCTGCTTCCAAGAAGAGGAATAAATAATAACAAGTTCTGTTGATTGAACTGTACAGTATAGAGGATTGTACAAAGAGAATATCTTTTTTGGAGGGAAGTATTTTCAGTTATAGTTAAATTCTTAGTTTTATGACTTCAGCTTTATAAGAATATGGTTGACCAAGAGCCTAATGAAAATTATGTAAAGAAAGGATGTTTTATCCTGGAGAGGTGCTGAAAACATTTTTAAATTTTCTAAGTTCAAATACCCAAATAAGATTCGTTTTAAAAGTAAAAAATGCAACAAAACTTTTAGCAAAACTCCCAATTTTTAAATGGGATCTCATAGACTTTCTTAAATACTTTTTAAGCGATTACATTAAACATTGTAACCAAGGAATTAGTGAAATTTGTCTTCCTTTTAGTATTCTTGCTATCGAATATTCGACTCCCAAAAAATATCCTTTTTTTTAACCTCATCTGAACATGGTAATCAATCAAAGTGTTGTGACTTTTACTAACCTGCAGCGCATGCCAAAAGGCTCAGCAGGCAGAAGAGAACGATTTTGGCCATCTTTTCAAAGGTTGACGGATGTGGATGGATGTGGTGGGAGCGCGAAGCACTATCTGATTGCCACTGGCGACGATCGGTGAATACGAATCTATATGTACGTATAACACGAATCGGGTTCTCAACTCTAAAAAGAGGACGCGCGATCGGGATCGGTGGTGGTGGTGGTGATGGTGGTGTTGGCTCAAGAATTTGGTTGCGGTTGCGAGTACTCCAGCACTTCACGTCGCGTTCACTGCAAGCCTTCGTCGTCGACTGATCGCTGAACTGATCCGGCCAATATCACGCAGCCGCGAATACCAAGTCCACTGCCAAGAAGTCGGGAATTGGGCAGCCGAGCAGCCGGGAAGCCAAGAAGGCCAAGAAGAAGCCGAAGACGCCAAAGAACGAAGAACGAACTGACACCGACACTCGTTGCCGCTGCCTTCCAGAACTCCAATACTCCAACACTCGAGCACTCCAGCGATTCCAGTTCCAGTTTCCTCTTCCAGTCGCACACACACACTGCCACACTCGCACACACTGCCACACGATCGACTGCAGATAGAGATTCAAAGAACGGGCACTATTCTGTTAATCCTTTGGATGCCGAAAACCTGGCTTCTGTTCTGGCCGAGTTAGCTGTTGGTGGGCAAGTGTCGGCCGGTGTCGAAGGCAGTTAGCTTAAAAAGGCATTTGGCCGGACGGGATTCCGGGCCGGAGGGGCAGAACCGTATCTATCGCCGGCCAAATAACCGAATCTAAAAGAGACGAACTATTGGCTTATTTCATGGATTCGTGGATGTGATTGGAAATTGGCCTCGCTGTATCTGTGTGAGAGTTCTTCCTGTAGCGCGATCAAGGTGTGCGTGCGCGTGCCTCCGTGTGTGTGTGAGCCGAAGAGTCGGTGCTAGACAAAGAACGCAATAAAGCAAAGGGGCACACCAAAGCGGCTCAAACCGAAATCTCAAGACACCGCAAGAAATTGGGCCCTTAGTTTTACATAGAAATTAAGTTATTGTAGGATATTGAGAAAGCCTACAAGGGAAATTACTGTTCCTTCTGTTTATTATTTGCTGTTTATTATTTAAGCAAAGAAATTGTTTTTAGGAGTGGGTGCTAACTACTAATTGATGCAGTAATATGGTAATAGTATAATTAAAATCTAATTTTATTATAACAAAATTATTAATATAATCTATATTCCAAACTACGAAAAGAGTACAAAATACACGGAAACAAGGATGATGTATAGCGAAGGGCACAGATTTCTAGCTTGGGAGCCGGCATGTCGATTCCCTTGTTTCGAGACATTCACAGCGTTTTGTTTTTGGGAGCACTAGGAGCCGAAAGAGCCAAGGGCTGCCCATCGATGATGTATACTCGTACTATAAAATACATTTTATTGATATTTTAACGCTTTTTCTAGAACATTTTTCTAACGAGGAAGTTAAAGTAACGTTTGTAAATCTGATGTATGTTATTTGCAAATGATGTTCCAATAATTTAGATTAATTTGTTTGTATTATTCTTCAAGTCTAAGTTGGGAAAATGTCCCCAACCTTTAGGAAAATACATAAGTACTCAAAGGATATTCCCAAGGACTCCTTCTTTGGCATGACATACTTTTTCAATGGTCTCTTTTTTTGGTTTGGTAATATCCTTTATATTGGCCACCCAACTTTCTCTCAGTGCTGCTGCACACACAAACACTCGACTGCACGTCGCCGTCTTCATTCCAATGGGACTCGGAGCCTCGGTCGACGGCGCTGTTGACTTCGCCGCCGACTTGGGCAGTGACTGCGGCAGCGTCGGAGTCATCGCAGCCCGAAGAGTCCATTGTTAGTTTTATTCTTTCTCCCACAACGACGCTTTGGTTTTAGGTTCTTTCTGCTGGTCTTTCCATGGTCCCCCCGCCCGCTGCCCTGTTGCCCTGCTGCCGCTCACCTCGCGCTCTGTGGCACGTCTTGCCTCTGCCTTTACCTTTACCTGTAGGGCGCGTTGCACGTTTGCCCCTCCCCGTCCCCGTCCCCGACCCCGTGCCCCTCCTGGGGACCCGCCGTCACCCCGCCGGCGCGGATAGTACCTTCATCATCGCCCTAGCGATTCCATAAACCCAACGAACGCAATGCGGTTCCATTTCCATTAATTTGGTACGCTATCGCGACGTAGAGTCGCCCGTGGAACTCGGGGAACTGAAACTCCAAACTGCGCTGTGGTTTCAATTTTCCCTCTTCTTCGTTTTTATTATTATTTTTTTCCAGTTGACTCTTTTAGTTATTTTTGCTGGAAGCGTGAAATGTAATAATGATCTTCTGCTTTGCATTTTGACAGTATATCTTTCTTTTCTTTTTTTTCTGCGGGTGCCATCCGCAAAACACGAACTTACACTCCTTTTCTTTTTCTCGAAAAATATGATAAATGTTTGCATGTGTAATTATTAGACGGCAGCTTCTTTTTCTGGCATCTTCTTGGTGTTTTCGGGTCTTCGGATCTTTGGATCTTTGGTTCTTTGAATCTTTGAATCTTCGGTTCTGGGCTTCTGACCGGGGAGCTTTCTAATTAACCACAAGAACCTGGTGAAGGATAAATATTAGTTTAATGATTATTAATAACCGAGAGTTATTAGGAAATTAGACACCAATTTGGTGTCCCCGGGAGTATACCTTCTTTCGGCTCAACCATTTCATTATATTTTGAGTTATTTGCGTTATCAGAACTTCAACGGCTCTCAGAGGACCTACTCCCTTTTGGTCATCCTCTTTATCACTCTTATTTAATGCCGACTTAATGCTAGCCTAAGCCAATAGTTAATCCCATTCGACACATCGCCCCGATCGTCCCGATCGCCGCTCGCAGGCTATAATTATGAACGCGTTCGGCTAAACATAATAATGGCCAAGTGATTAACAGTCATGGGAAATGAATTGCCCGCAATTTCCCAGTTGCATGTTGCAAGATTCCAGCTTTAGGGTGGTGCGGCAGCAACAAAAAATAAATAAAACCAAAACTAAACAGAAACCTGTGTGCGTGCCCAGTGGTGCAATCGAATATTCTATCGCGAGTACAACGCACCGCGAGATTTTGGCCCTTCGTTTGGGCCCGGTTGGATTGTTGGGCTGATGTTGTTGGCAAGATCACCGCCGCCAGGTGGACGCCGACAGCGACGTCGACGCACCGCGGAGCTTTATGTGACCGACGCGGGACTCCTTGCAATCTGGATCCTCTGCATGGAGGCAAGGAGGTGGAGCTGCTGTCGGATGGCCTTCGCCTTTAACAGCATTCATCCATCTATACTCGCGGCTGATGCCGCCGCAGCTTCGACTTTGCGTTCGACTTCCACTTCGACTTCTCCGGTTGATCTCCTGATCCGCACCATTTGTATTTGTGTGCTTGCATCTGAACCGAGAAAAAATAGCGAATCCAAAATATTGGTAAATTCCCAAAACCACGTAACACCGCTAAGGTATTCGGACGTTTATTAATTTCCCTAATTTTGACATAACCTACATATGCCTTTGCGAAACTAGGCCATTATTCGAGCGGGACTTAATGGGGTTGAGACCCCGGGGCTGGAGACAAAAGCTTTGCCGGTTAGAAGCACATTACCAAGAAAAACACGACTAATTGGACTATTATTTTGTTACAAGGGTATTGTGTTCACCTTAAGAGCTTTATGATTTCGCTGTCATTAATTAGAATAACAGGGAGAATTTGGTTATGACACTAGGGGTGCTACAGATTCTTGTCTTCAAAAGATTTTAAAGATTCTGTGATAAGAAACGAGCCTTAGACTAATCATATCCCTCTTTCAATGAAATTTGGTTGATTATTTGCTTAAATGGTTAAATATTGATCACCTAATAGAGACAATATGATACATCTTAAGTGTAAGGAGCTCTTTTAATATGCTTGGACTTTTAAAAACTATATTTATCTTAGACTCTATAAAATCTAGATATAACTTTTATCTAAAATCTATAATTAATACAGATAATATCATACATCTTGGGTATATTTAGTTATTCGACTTTGGATCCACTATTGATACTTTTGTTATCTTACTTCCTTTATAACTTTAGATGACCTAATAGAAGTGATCGTATATTTTTCTCCGTGTGTGTCGTCGCCCTCCTCCCCCTATGATGTCCCCCCTACAATGAATGCCCCGCATCCTCCGCCTCCAAGCGATCCATCTCCTCCTCCTCCTCCTGTTCCCATTTCATTGCTAGTTGCTGTTCTTGTTCCTGTTGGCTTGTTGTTTTTGGTCTAAAAATAAACTCGGCACCAGATTGAGGAATTTAATTCGCCTTTTGGTAGAAATCCTCGACTTTGGCTTTGCCAACGGACTTTGGTTGCCTCTTTTGCTCTGCTTCCAGCCACCCCCTTCTCATCCGCCCCTCTCCTCTTCCCTGCTACGCTTCGTCTGTTTTTTATTTTTTTGTAGTTTTGGTCTTGTGTTTCCTTTATTTTTTAGCCGTAGTTTGTGTGCTGCTCCTGTGTATCCACATCCATTTTAGCGTCAAGTTTAGCGATGATGCTGATGATGACGACATGGACATGGCATCTAGCTAAAAAGCCACGCCAGGAAGAGGATCGGCAGAGGAGGAGGAGGCGGAGGAGGAGAAGGAGGGATGGCAAAGAGCTGGACTGAAGATCCCGACTAATACACACATTTTCCGCTTGGGATCAAAGGATTAATGTGAATCGGGTTTGCCGGCTTGAGAAATGACATTCAGATAGTCTTTTGAGGCGGACATCGCACATTTCCACTTGCCTGCCTTCTAATTAGAATATGAATCTTGCCCATCCAAGCTGATGCGAGGCAATTGGATGTGTGTGCGCACTGCGCATGTCCTTGGCGGTACGAAGGTCATCAGCATTTGCATCGGAGGTCATACAAACACCCGTCATGTCGTGAGGGCCAAGCCCACAAAATCACAAGAACATGACCAGCAAGCCGATCAGAAGGAGGAGGAGTAGGAGGACCTGGGCTAGACCATCTTCCCCGGATCCATCAGTTCATGCATAAATGCATGCCTGCCCCGACTTCTTCCGATTTGCCTGCCCATGAGTCATGCACATTAATAATAAACTTATTAAAATATTCACGGCAAAGTTTTGAAATAAATTCGCAGGCCCTCGGTTGGGAGAGCGGGCGTATTAGGCTGTACCAGCGGTGGGCATCCCATAGCTCTTACTGGCCGGAAGGGAAGCCATTATCAGAATTATTTAACCATGTACTACTTCAACAACGCCACATTTCCCGTCAAATGCCACTCAAACTGACTGATATCTGGCACAGCCAAAAACAAGGTAACCCAATGATCCTTTCCACCTCCCAACAAGCTCTTCAATTGGCCTTCTTTGTCTGCTTTTTACTTGGCCAGCTCGCATTGACCATAACCATATCAACGGTAAATAATTTCGATCACAGAGCATTGAAGCTGAAACGAAACGAGAAACAAAACCAAATGAGTCTCTGCCGGGGGATTGCTAATGGCCATTCAGCTGGGAATGGGGATGGGACTGGATCTGGGACTGCGACTGGGTTTGGGGGTGGTTGTGGCAGTGGAAGTGGCAGTGGAGGATGGCCAACTGGCAATCAAAGTGAAGGAGAGAGAATTGGGGACAGCCAAGAATTTGGAGGCTGCTGATTCTGCGCCGCTGCCTCCAGAGAGGCGCACAGAGGTGGATCTCCTGCTTCACGTCATTTCGGATTCCATGTCAAAAGGTGAAGCCAATTCAACGTTTCTGGCGAACTGGGCAACAAAATCACGACCGAATAGCAACATCAACTTCAACCATGGCCATGGAAAAGCATCAGCATCAGCAACAGCAACAGCAATAACTGGCAACAATGGCAACTAACCGCATCAACACGAAAATCACTTCAAGCGAGGCAGCGAGAGAAGCTCGCGGGCGGGTATCCCAAATCCCGAAAAAGGGGTTTCGGATGATTTCAACTAATTTGTGAGTCGCGCAACTCATTGACCCATGCATGATCTGCTTCCAGAGACCACGGCGATTCCCATGTCTCAATTCGATATAGAACAGATGCTCTCGGAAACTCTGAATTGTACAGAGAAATTTTCAAATCATCCAGCGTCAGTTCTAAACATAGATTTCAGTTTAAGTCGGTTTTGAAAAGTTAGTGGCCTTGGGATCACTTTACAATCACATTTTCTTATGAAATCTAGATAAACCTTTCAAGGTTACAACAAAATAGAGCTAAGGGCTGATTTTAAAATCCCATTTTATTAATAAACCTATATAAACCTGGGAAGATTACAATATAATCACCTAAAAGAGCTTGAGGAGCTAAAAACCCGAAACCAAACTCAAATTTTAACCTATAACGTGTTTGTGTGTTTGTCTCGTATGTTAAGTTTTGTATCACAAAGTTGAGTCAAAATCTAAAAAAGAAGATCATAAGTTCCTTCGAATGGAACTTTTCTCTGTGTGTAGTAATGCCCCGACAAATGGGCAAGGAACTTAGCGCGCGATCTTCTCATGTCGCTAATACGGCCATTAGACCTAAACGGTTAGAACCCAAAGAAATCGAGGAACACTACGAGGAGGAGACGGAGGCGGAGAAGAAAAGCTAAGCAGGAAACCAAAAAGCATTCTTAATGAAGGGAATCAAATAGAAATGAACGAAAGACGGAAGTAGACTTTTATGGGCAGACACACCGCCCAGCCAAGATTATGGCCAAGTTAGAAATGCGAAATGCCAGCGGGGGACAGGGGATTCATTTGCGAAATTGAAATGCCACTGCCAACCTTTATGCGGGTGCGGATGTGGATGAGAATGCGAATGTGGATGGCGATGGCGATGGGGATGGGGCTCTGGATGCGGATGACTTGGATGTGGTGCGGGTGCGGGTGCGGGTGAGAAGTTCAAGAACCTCTCTGAGCCATGACTAACCGAATGACTGATAGCCGGCCCGAGTGCGCGAGTATGTGCTCCCAAGTGCCGCTCCAAAGTGCGCGATTCTGCACTTGACCGATGTCCGAAGTCCGTGGCCCCAGAACTTCTTGCCGGGCCACATAATTACATGCCAGCTCCCGCTGCTCCGCCCCATTTTTCCACGCTTTCAGCACGCGAAAAAAGAATGTAAATTCAAGTGACTATCCAAAGATATTCCCCGTGTATTGTACCTCACAATAAACCACTACTAAATGCATTAAAAAGAATCTAGTAAACAAGCAATTTAGCAATTTAGCAATTTCAAGGATAGGAAAGTGAGATTATGTGGTTGTACAATCTACTACCGATTGGTTTATACATTATAATAAATATGAGATTGGAAATACGAGCTAAGGCCTTCGACAATATAAAAGTAGAGTATGGTATACTTGTATTATTTTATATTTAGATGTCTTTAAAACTTTAAATTATAAGTATTGTAGACGTAGACTCTCTTGCGACCATAATTATATCTCTAAATTTCTAAAAGTTTGAGAATTTTAGTAGGAAAATTGTAAATTCAAATATAGGAAAGTGGTTCTACAAAGTCCTACTGATTATGCTATGAGATGCTATGAGATGTTTGTAGATGCTATGAAACCTCTATTTTGTAGTCCAATAGTTCTCTGGTTCCCGAACTTCAAAGGGTGCTACAAGTTTACGCACTTTAGTCGCTAGAATTATCCGCAGTGCCTTCAATTCTGTGCCCAAATGCCGACAGCAGATTGTGTTTGTGTCGCCTACGATCGAGGATGTGGCTGCCGCATGTGTGCTTATGAGTATGTGCTTCTCACGACGGCAAGGCCCAGAACTTCGGAGCTGGAGCTGGAGCCGGAGCTGAATCTGAAGCTAGAACACGCCGCCAGTAGCAGACATTGGGGCCAAAGGCAAGCCAGGCAATGCCTTGGAAAACTCCAGGTGGGGCGAGGAGGGGGAAAGGGCGATGCAGGGGCAGGGGAAGCCAACACGAGCTTGATGACTATTATATAGTACTATGTGGGCAGAGGTCGGCGGGGTCGGTGCGCCATGAACTTCTCATGAAAAGCCTAACCATCGGGAATTTAATAGTGCTTAGCACCAGCAGAAGACACCCGAGAACCACCAGAAACAGCAACAAGAAACGGCAACAGAAAAATAGAGACAGAAGCAAAGAGCTGGGTTCAGATACAGAGATACAGATACAAATACAGATTGGTAGCGCTCGTTCATTTGGCAGTCAATTATGGCCATGGCAATGGCAATGGCAATGGCCACAGCGACAGAAGCCGAGCGAAGTCATGCTGGCAGCACCTGGCATTATGAATACTGGGTACTACTCCTGCTGATCAGTCAAAGTCACAATTGCGGCCTGTTGGCGAGCGGCACGAAAGGTTTACCATATGCTTAACTCCCTCCCAACGCGCTAAATTCTGGCTTTCAACTCGCCAGCTTTTAAATATGACATTCAAATGGGACAGAACATTTTAGGTACTTTAATGCCTTGGTTTCTATAAGGATCATCATTAAAGCGGATGATCATATTTGGGAAACTCATAAATATTGAACAACTATTCTAAGCTTCCGATTAATGTATTTAGAGATATGTTTATGAGGAATTAGAACATTTTTATACTATAAGAGATGATATAACAATAGCAAATTGTAACATGCTAAAATCGATAGTCTTTTAACCCGAAGCGATGATCGCTAATCAAGATTGTGGAACATTTAACCCAGCAGCACACGGACCCGGGACACCTTTGTTTATGTAGCAAAGGTCACTGCCTCAATCGCCACAAACGATTGCGCAATAGGCGCAAAAACAGAAAGCAAATGCTAATGATAATGATGCCCCAGCAGCTCATTTCTTTTTCTTTACCAATCCAAAGCCCCGACATCTACCGACGAGCGCCAAAGTATCCAAAGTACAAAAACGGGGCAAGTAGAATGAGTGTTAGGTCCAAACGGCCACAGGAGCTGCGCTGAGACTTCTCGTAGGTCAGGATGCGATTCTCGCGTTCCGGGAAGATGACCTTGTGATCCTTCAGATACTGGACCATCGCAGTCCTGTCGATTATGTTCATGTTCGCAAGCTTCGGACTGCGGGAATCAATGAAAGAGTAGCCCTCGCCACCGAAGAGCAGGAACGAGGTGACCACCAAACCGTAAGAATTTTCAGCGACGAGGCGTTCGAAGTGCGGGATCCTGCACGAGGAGCACAAGGCCTCAATCTCAATGATCCTGTTACCCTTCGGGTGGCTGAAGTTGTACTTGACTCGCAGTCCCGACAGCTGCAGGAAGCCACCGTTATTGTCAGTGGTACGCAAGTAGGCCGAGTGCTCCAGGGCCTTCATCAGCTGGTAGCCACGGATCCGGGTGTAGAAGAGATCGTGGCTAAATGGCAGTACCATCATCACATCGGCCTCCGTTATGGGACCGGGTTCTAAAGACGCGCGAATGCCTAATTAGGTGGAAACATTAGAGTTGACGCTGGTTTGACAGGTAATCGGACTTACCTCCGGCATTAATAATCCCAATGGAAGCATCGGTCCAGGAGGTGCGATCGTTCATGGTCTGCAAAACTCTGGCATACACAAAGCTATCGGCAATGATGTTGCCAAAGTTGCACTCCCCCAGGCCACAGCTGTCGCGATCACCATTCAGATAGACCATTGTAGTTCCCACCACATTTTTCTCCATAATCTCAATCCCCTGGCGGTTATTGTCAAGATAGGCCTTCACTTCTATTTGGGCCACAACACTCTGGTCCAAGAGCATAGGGTGTCCTTTGAAGGTTAACAGGTTGCCCAAGTCATCGAACTATTAAGCAAAGATATCCAGTTAATTGGGTTGAAAACAATGAGAGATTCAACAACCCACTTCCACGAAAATGTTGCCTATATATTTGGTATAGGCATAGGCTTGGAGCACAAGAACCTTCCGTCCATCCGGCTTCATCACAATGGTTGGATAGGGACCTTCGGGATTTTCCTTGTGCGGTGCCTTTCCAGTGTACAAGAACGTGTGCGATTGACCACCCACCACAATGTCCACATCCGGGCACAGCGTGGCTATTTCCATATCCTTTTCGTAACCGGAATGTCCCAAGGCAATGATTATGTTCACCTTTTGCTTTAGAAGACGCTGCGTCATCTGACTAGAAACAACAAATGCTTCCAATTGGGATAATATTAATACTTTGAGGTTACATTACTTTATGGCTGGTATCTCCTGTCTGTAAATCACATGGTTGGGTTGGGTGCGTTCTCTGGTGTCCGATCTGATGTAGCCCACTATACCAATTTTTTTGTCCCCCACGTTAAGAATAGTGTATTCAAGAAGTTTAGGGCATGCCAGAAGTTTTGGCTCCCTGGTTAGGTTTAGAGTGCTACTAACTACGGGAAATTTGACCAGGTTTAGGAATTCAACCAGTTTTTCTATTCCGTCATCAAACTCGTGCACTCCCAAAGCCTACAAAATTCAAGTTTATTAAGAGAATAATACTATTTAACCTTGTACCCACCATGGCATCTGGTGCAAGCATATTTAAAAGTGTGGCCACCATCTTGCCTCGATAAACCGTAAACCAAGGAGTACCCTGAAAGGTGTCTCCAGCGTTCAAATATATCGTCGGGCCTTTCGCCCTGGCTTCCTGAACTCTGAAATAGTAAAAACTTTAATAAGTAACCGATTTCTTTAATACACTAAAACTATTTACGCGGTGGCTACTCGTCCGAATCCACCGAAGCAAAGACCCATTTCATCATCTCCAGGCTTGCACTTTTCACCTGTTGCAGAAATAGGATCGAACCAAGAGTGCATGTCATTCGTATGCAGTAGCGTAAACTTCAGGCAAAGGGCCTTTCCAAGACAGAAGATACAAATTATAAAAAGGAGAGAATTCCATTTTATCGATGAAGGTTCCATTTTCTCAGCTTCCGTTGAAATTGTTGAAGGTTAAGCTAAGGTGAACTACGATCAAAGATTTTGTTAATTTTTAAAGTCTGCTTTTGGGATGCACCATGGATCGGTTGCGATCAGTCCTAAAAGTATGCTGCAAGTATGCTCTATGGGTCTTACTAGCCCCTTGGGACCCTTGTGGTTCTATGGTGAAAATGTGAATAAAAGGAAGAATACACGTACATTGTGGCACCTTGAATTTTATTTGGCATTTACGGTTCATTTTTGATTTATAAAATCTTAAAAATGTATTCATTTTATTTGGTTTAATGCTGATCTGGTCCAACGAGTAAAGCGCTGAAAAAGCTAAGCTACTATATAACTTAAACCCTATTTGTAGAGTTCAGCCAAGCACTCGCAACAGGAAGGACGAAATGAAAAGCAACAGCACCGATCCAAACAGACCCCGACCACTCGAGGGCGGACCCACCAAAACGATGCGCTCTTCCAGTTCCGGATAGACATAGTTTCGCGATTTTAGGTACAGGGCAACCGCCTCCTTGTCATTCGTCTGGAGGCGTTGGGGTTGATTAACACCGTCCCGGATGATGTGACCATCGCCGCCATCCATCAGAAACTCCCCCACCACGACATTATAAACCGCCGTATTATTCAGATCGCTGTAACTTGGGATACGACAGGCGGCACATCGCACCCGAACGGAGACGACGCGATGACCCTCCGGCTTGTGCGGGTCAATCACCACTCGGATGCCGGAAACTTGCAGGAATCCCCCGTCCGAGTCTTTGCCCCTCAGGCCAGCTCCGTGCTCCAGGGCGCGGCGAATGGATTTACCGGTCATGGGTATCATAAAGAGATCATTGCCCCAGGGCAGGACCGAAAGGATGTCATTGTCGGTGACGGAGCCATCGGATGTCTTATCGATGGAGCTGCGTATGCCTGAAGGGGAATCAAATTTATATAAATTCTGATTGCGCATTCATTTTCCCTCACCTCCGCCCTGCATGAGGGAAATAGCCGCATCTGTCCAGTAGTCGCCGCCTTGGTTCTCCATTGCTCGGCTGAAAACCATGGCATCTGCCACCAGGTTGCCTAGGTTGCACTCCCTGGCACGACACACCTCCTTGCGTCCCTCCAGGTGCACCTTGGTGTGTCCAATCACGGACTTTTCTAAGGCGGTGACATTGGGCCGAAAGACCTCCAGCAAGTCAAGGAGGTCCTGCTCCTGGGCCACTGAAGCATTCAGCAGGATGGGGGCACCATCCCATTCAATGAGATTGCCGTCGGCATCAAACTGAGAGAAAATTTACAACTGGTATATTAACTTTGTGCAAATGTATAAAACAAAGAGAATCATTAACAGACCGTCTGTGAACATGAATGCCTAGATTATAATAGAATGACAAAGAACCATATAATATTCTGATTTTGGGAATGCCAGTTCATTAACTGTGTGTTTTAAAAATCGGCTCCTGCTGCACATCCATAAACCTCGAAATTCTGTGGGGTTCACAATTTTAACTCTAGATGTACGAAATACGAAAATTCCATTGGCTTGGTTCTAGCAGACAAAACATTGCTTAAGCTCCATCGAGCCCGAATTTTTGGGTAAGTAAACTAATTTTTCCCTCCCCTCTCCTTCCAGCTCCCCACCAGTTCCCCTCGCCAGACGTCGACCAGAGCGCCTATTTCCTGGACGGCAGCGCATCTCCAGCATCCGATCCGCCCGCTCTCCCTGCCAACGATCTTCTGGAAAATGTAGGATAATTGCCCCCTCGACGTCATCTACCACCTTTGGGACCAGGCTGTCGCATTCACTGCATCTCCTTCGTCATCCAAGTATCTGCTGCATCCTCTCACCTGAAGCTGGAGATCCGCCGCATGAGAAATACAAGCCCTAAGGGGATCGAGATCGAGAGGACCACCCCCCAGTGGCATCATCCAACGGACTCTACTTGTAGCTTGTCCTGGAGGTCATCCTGGGCAATCATCGTCCATCTGGCCTAAAGCAGTGCATCCAAGCGATTTCCTGCAACGTGTCTGAAGACCAAGGAGATCGAGATCGTGGGGATCGAACCCCCTTTGCCCTTATCTCCCCGCTTAGGGAATCGACTTTCACCTTCGCTGGAAGTCATCCAAGAAACTGCTGCATCGTCTCAGCTCAAGCAGTGCATCCTAGCGATTCACTAGCTCAAACATATGTCTAGGAGATCGACCAAAAACACGGAGATGTTTCCCATGCTACTAACAAGTATACCCAGAGTTCTTAATCCTTGACGTAGTTTTGTCCGTCTTTAACCATACCTGGTCATAACCAGGTCCGTCCGGAATACTTATTAGATTGCGCGGTTTTTGGATGAGTGTGGGGAGGTATGGATAAACTTTTTTGTTTAGTATTTTAGTTTTTTTTTTGTTTTATTTTTATTTGAAACTTGTTTATAAATGAGAAAGGAATCGTAAAAATTGTGAAACAACTTTAAATAACCAATTAGGCTTCTCCACGTTCTGGAAGCAGATGTAGTCAAGTGTTGCAACTATAAAAACCTGGTTCCCAGTTCCTATTACCATAAAAAACTTTGACATCTGTTTTATGACGTTACATATCCAAACAATTACGTATACGCACCTTGGGCCCATAAGTTTACCTTTAAACTTTTCAAATAATTATCCAAATTTTGAGTTTTGCTGTTTCTATAAAGTTGAATTTCATTTGCAGAAACAAAACTAGACTATTCAGACTATTCATCCCAACCTTTTATATTTCTTATATATTCTAACTAGGACTAATAACCCTTACATTTACTTTTCCAATTGCGTTATAGTACTTACCTGCACGTGAAGCTTGCCCAGGTACTTGGTGTAGGCATAGGCCTGCACCACCGGAACCTCCTTTCCGCTTTTTTGCTTTACCATCTTGGGATACGGCCCTTCAATGTGCTCCACATCCGGTTGGGCCCCGGAATAAAGGAAGGTGTTTGTGTGACCACCAATAACGAGGTCAACATCGGGACACTTCTCGGCGATCTCCTGGTCCTTGGCATAACCAGAGTGGCCCAATGCTATGATGATTTTTATGCCCTTTTCCTTCAACTTTTTGGCTTCAATACTAAAAGGAAAATTATTTTACCAAATTACTAAAAAAAACCTATTGCAAAACGTACTTAATGGAAGTGACCTCTTCATTGAACTCTACGGGCATCTTGAGAGTAAGTTTCTTGGTGTCGGGTGTCAGGTAGCCAATCACACCGATCTTCGTTCCATTGGCCTCCAAAATAGCAGAGTGGGCCAAGTGCTTGGTGGCCTTTAGTTCAGGTGCATTGGTCAGGTTCAGGTTGCAGGCCAGGACAGGAAAGTTAACATCGTTGAGGAAGGGTATTAGGCCCTCGACTTTCTCGTCGAATTCATGGTTGCCCAGGGACTGAAAAGACGTTCACACTGTTTGTTTTGTTAGGGATATAATATGATGAATACTTACAATGGCATCAGGCTGAAGTTTGTTGAGGAACGCGCTGGCGATTTTGTCCTTGAAGATGGTGAACCAAGCGGTTCCAGTGTAGGTATCGCCAGCATTCAAGTAGAGCACAGAAGTTCCTCCCGCAGCCGCTTCTTTGCGATACTTCCGAACCCTTTCAAATCACAATTATTGGCTTAAAAATTCTGAAATTAGGAATTGGAAACTTACTCATAGGCCACCCTGGCGAATCCTCCGTAACATTTGTTTGTATGGGCATCCTTCGGCGGACAGATGCCACTATTCACGCTAGTCTGATCGAACCTGGCGTGCATGTCGTTGTTGTGAAGGATTATGAACTCGGTGGCCACCTTTGGGTTTCTGGGAATGGGATTTGCGGTCACTTGGTAGGCCAAAGTGAGAGCCAGGAAGCGGACAACCCAGTGCGATGGCATCTTGAATCTGTAAGGGAATGATATCTGTGATTTCCCCCAACCTTTGCCCCCCTAAACGCTTAGATTGCTGCACTACATTGCAACGGGGGCTGCCTTACGGAAACAGCATTCAAACAGCATTCTTGTGATTAATAACTCCGGGAAATCCCGTTTGCAATTAATTCCTAATAATCGTTTAGCTGTGAAGGCAAGCAAATAAAGTATCCGACCCGTTGAACTTCTACTGTATGTGCAAACAAAGGTGACAAACAAAACGCTATGCGCATGGGTCCCAGTTTTTCAGACAATTTGTAAATTAGTTTTTTTAGATACATGTACACCTATTTTTAACTGCCCCGCAATGATAAACATATCTTGTTTACCCGCGTCACGAAAGCTAAAAATTATCTGCCCAAAGCGTCAAAACAGACTTCAAAGTTGGAAAAAAATATTTGCATTATATAAATCAACTGAAGCGGCGAGTCGCTCCACATAGCCAACCAATTCAACCTAATTAATTTGCTTATTAACTAAAATTTATTGTTTTGAGCTCGGAAGGCAATGACATTGAGTTGGGATTTACCCCCAAATTCCCCGACATCTGGCACAAAAATATCAGAGCCATATATCGTAATTACTCACTTTCAAAGAAAATTATTTTTTCGAAGCAGTCGTGCAAAAACTTCATTGCCATAAATTGCGGAAAACAAAATAATTTATGCCCATGCTTTGATTTTCAAGAGGAAAAAATTCAGAAATAACGCCCACACATAAAAATATTGAACATAACTTTCGATTTATAAACTTTACATCATTTCCTTGCATTGAATACTACCTGTACTATACATTTTTGCTTTCAGCTTCAATAATTTCAACATTTGTGCAAACAACTCTCCCTTAATAACAAAAAATGATATCATGCTTAATTAAATATGAAATAAGTAAATTCGATAGGTAACGTGTTTGGGAATATTTTAAATTTCAGCATGCACCGAACAAATTTGCCCAAATTATTATTTGCTGATCAAGGAAAACAGACATAGCCGGTGGGCTGAATTCCAAAAATGGATCACAACTCACTGCAAAGCCATAAAATATTTGAGAAGTATACTTGGAAAAACTGCACTGCCGTAAATTTTCGAATGCAAACATTTTCCAATTCAATTGCGGGCAATGAAAACAAATGAAACGAAACGCATAATTCATGTCAGTATATTTGCAATATTTGCAAACAAATTACTTGCCACGACCCTCGGCGTCTGCAATTCGATAAGAAAAAAGCAATATGCAATTGCAATGCTAAATTTGAAACTCTTCTGTGTCGATTCACAATAATTTCCATTATATTCATTTTGTTCTAATCTTCTGTTGCTTGTAGGGAGAATTTTTTGTGGTTTTGGATGGTCAAATACGAGTATTTGGTGTCTATTGAATAATGACTGCGCTCGGTGCGCTGGTTTTGTATTTCAATAACTGCAACATTTGTGGGGAATCACTTATTATGTTTAATAATATCTCACTTCCTATTACTGCACATGTACATGTGAATAAGTATATCAGATGTACAAGTATTGTAAGAGCAACAAATGAGAGTAGAAGTAGAGTTTCTCGGGCTCGCGGAAATCACAGCCCGTCTGCGTGTGGCCCTTAATTGCCAACTCGTGCTACCAACACCGTTTGCAGTTGGCAGTGAAAACGTTAATTGCTGTTGCAATTTTATATTTAACTAAATCGCGATCGATTTCGCTGGTGTTTTTTGCGCTCGTCCGATATAAGTACAACCTTTTCCACCAAAGACTATAATCGCACTGGCGAACTGAGCTGCCGGCGAGCGCTGTGGCGGCTGCTGCAGCGTCCTCTGCTGCTTCGCTGCTGCTACATTTGTTGCTCCTCGTTGTTGCTTTTAAAACTTTGTTTTATTATTTTTGTTCCATCGAATTTATTCGCCAACACTCGGCTGCCCTTTGTGTGTTCGCGAGCGTTTCAACCGGCAAACCAGACGACGCTGCTCCGCAAAATGCTCAGGTGGCAGTTCCTCGCTCTCGGGGCTACGTTACGTTGCGTATACGTAACACGCTGCTCTGGATGCTGCCTGAAGTTTATGTTATTCTTATCAATTGCAAATCATAAATTATTTGCGAAAACAAATCAGACAGCTTACATAATAAAAGCGGCCCTAGGTTATTTGGAAATTGTCTTCTTAATTACACATAAAAAGTATAAAGTCATCGTTTATGTTATTCCTTTCAATTGCAAATTATTAATTATTCGCGAAAACAAATCAGACAGCTTACAAAATAAAAGCGCCCATGGGTTATTCGGAAATTGTCTTCTTAATTACTTAAAAAATACACAGTCATCGTTTATGTTATTCCTTTCAATTGCAAATCATAAATTATTAGCGAAAGCAAATCAGACAGTGGGACCTAAGCAATATTACCATGTCCATCTATCAAGCATTAAGTATAATTTATAAATTAAATTTCCATAGAATTTACAAAACTAAAACTTAAGTACTCAGCATAAATTCACTTTATGAATTGAAACTGAGAACGTTCTTGGCAAAAAGTTAATTATAAATTTTTGAAGAGAGGCATTGAATAAAAGCAAAAACTATTCCTAAAATAGATGAATTGCTCTAACCCCGAATGTACTCCGAATTTGACGTATTTATTAAATTTTGCACTGAAAATTAGAAAAACTCCAATAGAAATTTGGATGGTCAGATTTCAGGCGTTACAATTCATAAATCAGAAAGCCAGTAGAATCATGGTAGAGGATGCCACAGGTAAAGTTGCAAAGGATGCTTGGGCCTATCAGTAAGGATAATCCGAAAGTCTGCAGGAATCTTGAATTGGCATTTGGTATTTAGAAGGTTCCTTCCACTGATCCTGATCTGAACGAGATCAATTTTCTTCGCAAATGATTTCCCGAAAGCGTCGGCAAGAACAACTCTTCCAAGATAAACACTACCGCCCTGGATCGATTATTTATATTACAAAATAATGTCATTATTTTTACACGAATCTTTTAAAACACATTGTACATGTATGGACTCTCATCACTGGCACTGGTTAAAACTTATGTGAGTCATTCTTGTGACTGACATCTGGAGCAGATTTTCAACAAGTCATGTGAGTACCAGCTCATAATAATTATCCATTATTATCAGGCAACATAAGCCTTTACACATTAGCCAACAGGAAACATGTAAGGAACACAACTAGAGATCGCTTCATTCCCGATGCCGATGTTGCAATCGTCTGCTGATACACAGTCTCCTTTTCTTTTAAAAGAGGAAATAAACGCTCTATTTTGTTACTATATGATGCCAACAAGTCAATAAAATCCTGATCCTGTTCGATTTCTGGGCCTAGAAGCTCGGGGGAGCCTTCAAAGAGCGTAAGATTGCCATTTTCATTAAACTGGAAAAAGAATATTTACAGCCAATGAAGAATATGTTGTATACAAACCATAGACCAACCTTCACATGAAATAAGCCATAATATTTGGTATACGCAAAGGCCTGCACCACTGGCACCCGCTTGCCACTCAACTGGGACACAAAAATGGGATAGGGACCGCGCACACTCTCTTCGGAGCTGTCGTCGACCTGTTTAGCCGGCTTGACGTTACTTAGAAAGGTGTGGGAGTGTCCTCCAATTACAATGTCAATATCTGGACAATTTTTGGCGATCTGTAAATCCTTTTGTATTCCGGAGTGGCCCAATGCAATAATTTTTTCAACACCAGTCATTTTTAGTTTCTTAGCCTCAGCGCTGAAAAGAGGGTGATCGTGGGCGAAAGGAGACCCAAAAATCCTACCAATTGTACTCACTTAATTGCAACAATTTCGTCTTCGAACTTAATATTATACGTCTTGGCCCTTGCTGTTGCGTGGGGCGTAATATAGCCTATCACTCCGATGGATCCATTCGTCGTATGCAGGATTGTGGACTTGGAAAGACTTGTGGTGTTCTTAAGAATGGGATCATTATCAACATTGAGATTGCAGACCACAACAGGAAATTCCACGGAATTCAAAAAATTCTCTAAGCTTCCCTCTTGTCCATAAAACTCGTGATTTCCCAGGCACTACGTAAGAAATAATGTTATAGCAAATACTAAATTAGATAAGAAACATCAAATATACGATAGCATCCGGGTCCAGTAAGTTTAGGAAATCGATTACAATTTGCTCCTTGAATGCTTGGTAAAAGCGCGTTCCGGAGAAGGTATCTCCGGCATTTAGATAAAAAAATGGAATGCCGTTGTGTGCAGACTTGAAGCGATTTTCTCGAACACTAAAATTTAAAAAAATTGGGAGTCACAAAATCGGTTCCCTGGCCCATCTAAGTACCATAACTCACACATGAGCCAACCTGGCGAAGCCTCCCAAGCATTCATTCGCTTTGGCTTCCTTTTTGGAACATACCCCTCCAGCATCGTTTATTTGTTCGAATCTGGAGTGCATATCATTGTTGTGCAAGATATAGAATTCCATCTCCATTTTCGTACAGGCCTTCAGTCGGAAATTTGCCAATAATAGTAGAGCCCAGAGTATAGAATACTGCATAAATGCCATTTCAGCCGTGGTATTATCGGATTTACAAAGACTAGATAAGTTGCTGAATTTTTACTATGAATTTGAGTAACATCTAACACAAATGATTCGACACTAACAACTAGGGCAGCGCCGACCATATAAATAGGTTTAAACCTAATAGGAAACAATATAGTTTTTACACAACATTTATTTTCTCATTAGTTAACATAATTCAATTCTTTGCCTAACCCTGTAAAAGTTTATTTATTGGCAAATTAAAGAGCAACCGTTGGCGGCAAAAACGATGTGGAGTTCCAGGAACCCGTAAGATTATTGCCATTTAGATGAATCGAGAAAGCAGTGAAGAGATCAGGAGCAGGGCTACAGAAGCTACAATTCCGGACGCTGATCCGGTGTCGTCCTTCTCCCAGATCACAATCCGATCCTCGATCTCCGGGTAGACGTAGTGACGCTGCTTCAGGTACTCCATGGTGGAGTTGATATCGTTTCGTTGCAGGCGTATTTGGGGATCCTCGGACTCGATTAAATCGTATCCATCGCCGCCTTCCAGCAAAAACGACGGAACAATCACCTGGTAAATGGCACTTTCGTTCAGGTTCTTGTAGGTGGGCACATCGCACTCGGAGCACAATGCCTTGGCGGATACGACTCTTTGTCCCGCGGCATTGTTGTAATTGTACTCCACTTTCAGACCGGACATTTGCAGGAATCCGCCATTGGAGTCCTGTAGCCTCACGGAAGCCGAATGCTCCAGGGCGAGCAGAATTTTCTTTCCACTAATCTTGGTGATGAACAGGTCGTTGTCAAAGGGAAGAACGGTCATAAGGCTACTGCCAGTTACTGCCCCATCGTCATTCTTATCGATGGAGGCTCTGATGCCTCCTCCCTGCATTAGGGCAATAGGCGCATCCGTCCAGTAATTGCCTTCCTTATCCTCCATCACGCGTGCAAAGACCATGGCATCCGTCACAAGGTTTCCGAGATTACACTCCCGCATGCGGCAGATGCCGCCGCCCTCGAGGAATACTTTGGTATAGCCATAGATTGTCTTTTCGAATTCCTCCACACCAGGACGATACTCTTCCAGGAGGTCCAGCAGATCCTGCTCTTGGGCCACGGAGGCATTTAGCAAAATCGGGGCACCATCGAACTCTATAAGATTGCCCTCGGCATCGAACTGGAACGAAATCAACTTCGATTAGCACACAAACTCTATGCCAAAGTATCCTTGCAATTGTTACCTGCACATGAATCTTTCCCAGATACTTGGTATACGCATAGGCCTGCACCACCGGCACCTTCTTGCCGCTGTCCTGCACGACGGTGGTCGGATAAGGACCTCGCACCGCCTCTGGATTGGAGTCGGTGGGATCGGCCACCGGCTGGTTGGCGTCCAGGTAGGTGTGCGAGTGCCCACCAATGACAATATCCACCTCCGGGCACTGCTTGGCAATCTCCTGATCCTTCTGGTAGCCCGAATGGCCCAAGGCGATGATGATGTTGATGCCCTGATCCTTCAGCTTGGCAGCCTCGGCACTGAAAATATTGTTTATTAAAATAGTAAAAGAAAGCCTATTCAATATACTCACTTGATGGAAATAATCTCCTCCGCGTACTCCACGTCGTTCTTGGCGGCAAGGGTCTTGGTATCGGGTGTCAGGTAACCGATCACGCCGATCTTCACACCATTGGTCTCCAGAACCGTGGAGTTGAGCAACTGCTTGGTGGCCGCCAAGGTGGGCTCCTTGGTCAGGTTTAGATTACACGCCAAAACGGGGAACTGCACCTCGTTCAGGAACGGCACCAGACCCGCAACGTTCTCATCGAACTCGTGGTTGCCCAGGGACTGTAGGGACATTATAGCAGATTTAAGCAGAAGTTGGATAATCACTCTAGATGCTAGAAACTCACAATGGCATCCGGGGCCAGCTTGTTGAGGAAAGCACTGGCGATCTTATCCTTGAAAATGGAGAACCACGCTGTTCCGGTGTAGGTATCACCTGCATTAAGGTAAAACACCGGTGTGCCACCCTCCTCGGCCTCCTTGCGATACTTTCGCACCCTGAAACGATCATGGATTGTGGGTAATTGAACTCAATGATCTAAGGGATAACACCCACTCATAGGCCACCCTGGCAAAGCCACCGTAGCACTGATCCGTGTTGGCGTCCTCCGGGTCGCAGGTGCCGCTGTTGACGTTCGTCTGCTCGAAGCGGGCGTGCATGTCATTGTTGTGCAGGATGATGAACTCGGTGGCCACATCGGCCCGGGGGACAATGGGATTTGGATGGACTGGCGGCAGGTGGAGCGTCACCAGGAAACAGCTGCCGATGGCGATGAGACTCCGGGCAAATGTCATTTTGGAGCTGGAAATCGTGTAACAAGGTTTATCACTGATAAGTTATCAGGAGCAGGAGATGAAACGGGCTGGTTAATTAATAAAATGTTACTGATAAATATCTGCAGTCTATGAAAAATTAGAATATACTTTTCGTCTATCTTACGGGCCAAACCAAGCAATCTATCAAATAATATCGAATGATTTCATAGATACTTGAAATCAGTTAAGAGAACCCGTTTCGAAGGTCCTTCCGCTAAGCACTTGATCGGGCACATACTATATTTATCAATCACAAGCGCTTGGGAATCGCAACTCGAGTCATTTTGTAGTTTATTGGGTGTCTTAAATCTAATCGCTTCTTATCGGGCTGCGTGTGCAAAAACACACAATCCCCCAATCCGCGGCCCATTCAGCTCAACAGCTCCACAGCCCAACTGCCCAACAGCCCAACAGCCCAACGGCTTTATTTTCTGCTGACCAAGACGTTGAAATTCACTCGGATTGACTCAGCGGGGCTCGAACCGATTCGCTTAACTGGTTTCCAATTAAACCCGGTATTAAAGTTGCGCTTGGCAATGACCGGGCAGCTTTCGCAGCCCCAAATATACGAATAATATTTGTGAAACTTGACTCAATCACCGATCGACGAATTACCAAATACTCGAGCAGGTTGGGATCGCTGTTTTACATGCACTCGTCGCACGATCCGCGGACAAACTGACCGACCCGGAGACCGTTATGGCTGGAAACGGAGAACCGAGCACGGCTATGGCTACCACAAACCCGAAACCGTCAATTGAGTTTTAGCTTCTCGCGATAACGCTTCGTTTTTACGGCTCAGAGCGAGCGAATTTAGGCAACAACGTCACAGCCAAAATTGTTGCTGCCGCAGTCATATAAAATATTATACGAGTACCACAAATATATATCACTGTTGGTGTTTTTGGAAGCCATCGGTGGCATGGTTATCGTGCGATTTCCTAATCGAGAGTGCCGGATCTACAGATCAATATCTACCTGACTCATCCGCCCAAAGCACTGGCAGGTACGGAAGGGTTCCCGCAAAAAACCGACTCAAAATTAAGCAAAAACCAAATGCATACTCCGACCCGACCCGGTAACCCTAACTTGGATGATCGCTAGCCGTAAAAAAAAAGACTGAAAAAGGCCAGACAAGTGTTTTCTGCGAAATTCCATTGATAACAATGGGACTCGCTTGTTTCACAGATTTATGGCTTCCGAAAAAAAACCAACCGAGATGCAGATGGGTCAGATGGAATTGGGAAGAGTTATTTGCATCGGTTCGGGTTAATTACTTTTTGAGTTGCATGCGAATGCTTTGGGCCAAATGAAAAGGTCGCGATTGTTGTGGTGCGACTGGGAACACTTCCCCCGCAATTAAGCGATGCCACTTGTCGTGTGCTTTTCAAACTGTTTCAATTATATAGCCACCATATAGTATATAATGTTAGCTAGCACACACACATTTCGGGGAACAACAGCTGCGTCTGCGGATGATGTATTTACTGTCTGGTGGGGCAAATACTTCCAAAGTCATCACCGCAAGGTACAACTTCCACGCTCTCGTTGCGCCTAAATATATCTCGCAGATACTACAAGATACAACAGCAATTGAGTAGGTTCGAAAATAAATATCGGAGGCTTTGCTAAATTTTAGCACGTAATTGAGTGTTCAAGAGGATGGACAGACACACGGCCATGTTACACAATGTCAAGTGTGCGATAATAACCAGATAAAAATGATATATATGAGCCAATTATGATCTGCCCTTTATCTTTGTCTGGCTTATCAAAATGATGTTACCAGCGAATATTGCCGCGCGAGTTATCAGAGAGCTCCATCGACATTGGAGACGAGGGCGGGCCGGGGTGGTGATTATTTAAATGCCTGCCCGGCCGAACATTAATTAACAACAATATGCTAAGATAGTGTCAACACGCAGGCCCCACACCAAATCAATCCAATAACGCTCAATTTCCTTAACCATAAATTTAAATTGATTGCCATCGGTGCGTCAGTCAGTCAGTCACTAATGTGCCGAGTGTCACAAAGTTTAGTTTATGTAGTTTTTATTTTTTCAGCAGCTCTCTTAAATCAACAACTATTATGTATTTGCCTTTGATAATTAGTTGGTTCTTGTGCTGCTTAGACAACCTGTAAGTGTGCGGGCTCGATAAGCTTTTCCACTCCATGACAACAGACGTAAACACAATTGATTATTCGGTTTGCGCTTGATTGCCAAATCGGAAACTCGGATTGCCATGTCAACGGGTGGAGTTACACCATCGTTTCTCCCAGTGCAGGCAACAACAACGGCAGGTCAAACGCACTCGTTCTGCCGCGCAGGGCAGCGTCGATCGAAGAGATGAATGTGAAGCGTGCCAGCTGCAAATGTTCACGCAATCGGTTGGCGACAACTCGGGAATACCCTACCCTAAAGTATCCCAAGAAGCCACTTCCAGATAACAAATAACTTCAAGATTAAAGGCGTGTGTAAATCTTTTTATACAATACTTTTTTTAAACCATATTGGCTGAGTGTCACTGTAGCTTTTGGGGGTCGATTGTTTCAGCCCTTATCTTATACCAATTGAATTTCATCAGTTATAGTAATTGGATTATTAATTTGACATTTTCTCATTTTATCTCAAGTGACTAGCTGATATAGTTCAGTTGAATGGCACGCTTTTTGTTTGGTCAGAATTTTGATGTTAATAAATATTCTAAATCTGGTTTTAGTATATTTTTGTACTCCTAATTCTATATATTTTATATAAATCTACAGTAAAAAGATACAAAATAACCATAATATCGAAGAAGCAAGTTATTTGTATAAATTCGTATAACTAAAATGTACCATATTATATTATAGTCCTAGCGCCGAAAATAAGTTATGCTTGGTTCTAACACCTTTTTTAATGGAATAAATATTTAAATATATTCGTAAGACTGCTGATATGTTTACCAGTATATAAATACACAATAGCAGTACCTGGTACAAATTTAGCTTTAAGTCTCTATTAAGGATTTCTTATTGTCCTTTATTATTATAAATATAAATAAATCAACATAAATATAATAAGATTACCCCTAAGAAGCAGCCAGGAGAGGTAAGTAATACATTTTTAATTTAATACGAAATACGGACAAAAATATGTAATAAAAATAATACCATAAGCTATGTCAGATAGATAATGCATTCCCCTCAAAATCCCGATTCCGAAACCGTCTGAGCCCATTGATCGGTCGGATAAGTCCTGCCAAAAGGGAAACAGCCACGGGACAACAACTGCAAGGGCGGAAAGGGACAGCCAGGACTCACAGGGGTGGGGCAGAGGGCAAATGATAGAGCAGAGGATAGGGCAGGGCAGTGGAAGGGAGGATACTCGGGGCACGGCTGCTGCAATCGAACAGAGAGCAAGCGAGCGAGCGAGCTGTGTGGCAGCTTGCCGGGCTCGGGGGTTGCAATATCCTGCTGCCGCTTCTGCCGCTGCTTATGCTGTTGCTTGCGAGCCTGCTGTATCCTGTTGCCCTCCCGCTTCAGCTGCCGCAACTCAAACAGCTGCAACAATTTTTCCCCGCTGCTGTTGTTATTTTACCTTACTTTACGTTTTTTTTTATTTCCTTGGCCCGGCACATCCCCTAATGCCACTATCTCTCCGGTTCCTGCCGCACACTTTGGGGTTGGAGGGCTGCTGCCACCGCCGCTGCCAGTTGGCGGGGTGCATTTGCAGCTCAGTCGTGGCGATCGCCAGGTGAACGAAGGTTGTGTCGCGCAGAACAAGAAATCTCCTTAAAACCCAAAGCCAGAAGCCTGGATATGTCGGGGAAACTGATCATGAAGCGCAAGAGGGCCAGCCAGGAGGAGCAGCAGCAACAGCAGCAGGAACAACCCCAGCAACCGGCGGAGGATGTGGCAGCTCCCGAGAAGCGTCATCGTCCCTTGACGCCGCCGGCTGAAGAGCCCACGGCTGGCTATCAAACGCCGCCAGATTCTGCCAATCGCATCCTGCTGGAGGCCCTGCAAAAGATCATGGAGCTGCAGTCCGAGTTGGATGCCTTCGAGAACGATCTGGACGAGCGGGAGGATGACTACCCAACTGCCGAGGAGGAGGAAGACGAGCAGGAGGAGAGCGCCGAGGATGCAGAAGTGGCTGCCCAGTTTGCACCACCAACTCCGGCCCAGCGCAGTCAGGCGGAGGCCCTGGGCTTTGCCATGTGCGCCCGAGAGACGTTGCTCTTCCTGCAGAGCGAGGGCATACCCACGGAGTCGCCCCTGTACCAGACCCTGCTCGGGAAGCTGGCAGGCCAGAGCGATGGACTCCTGCACGCCTGAGGTGGAGCTGGAGCTGAAGCTCCAACTGCTGCTGATTCTAGTCACCCTTTTGCTGCGATCTCAGTGCAAGTAAAACGAGAGAAAGAAATTGAAGCGCCCGGGGTTGATCATTTTCCATTCCAACATTTTCACGCGGGGTGGAAAGTGTGCATCCGCGGGATCTGCCTAATCCTAAGCTGTTTACTCTAGTCAATTATTGTCAAGCAATATAAAAATCGTACGAATAAACAACGAATAAAATAGATTACGAATAAAACATCATATCATCTTAAAAAAAGCTGTTTTCCTCATGGGATGGTATTAGAAAGAACCAAAGTTCTTTTTAGGGATCCGATCCTACAAAGAAAAAGACGTAACTTTCGATTTTCCATACTTTTTAAATATATTTATTTATTCATTTAGTTTATTTACTTGTGTTATTTGATTTTACATATAATAATTAATGAGAATAACTCAATCGCAATATATTGTTTCTTTGAATTCATTTCAGTAGGTATATATATATAATATAAGTTGTATATATATTTATTGTTATTAGGGCGGGGGGTGTGTTATTTTGTTTCTATGTTGTTCGGTTTATTTGTTCATTAACTCGTTATCGTAATTTATATTAAATTTATATTGTTGGGGACCGGAGTTGCCCTAAAGTTGCGTTATGATTTCGTATTAGTTATCTGTATAATTTGTAACAACAATAATTATTATTCGTAATAAATGGTTGTAATTCCTTTGTATTATATTTGCATTAATGATATTCCATTAAAACTAGATTTTAATTGTTTTCAACAATTCAACGTTTCACATGGTTGTAAGTAAATGTTTCTTAAGGTTTTCATTTTTGGACAAGATATTTCTATTTCTCTTTATTATTCCTAATCGCGTTTCAATTATGTATTTCATGGCGTATTAGTAAAGCCGACAAGGTCAAAATTAGGTAATACAAAGTACAAAAATGAATAGTATCTATAAATTGGCATTTCAATTGGTAATTTCAGATCCTGGAAGCGTTCGCTTCCTTTAAACATTTGGCACACTTTCTTGGTTCTACTTAAGCGCTAGGAAATTTATACTTTTTGTAATTTAATTTAGAAACTAATGCGGTTAAAGGGAGAACGAAAACTTGAGCTTGGCAACTGTAATTAGTGTTTATATTTGTTAGTTAGCTAGATATTTATAATGCCACGCCAAGGAGCACAAGCAGGCGCCCCTCTCCATTGAATGAGTAAAGTAAACGCAGAGTCCTTGGGATCGCCCGCTGCCTCCTGTGGCCTCTTGGATTAACTGGGATTAAGTACGTAGAATTATATTGTTATTAGTTATTGGTTTTGGTTTAAATTAGTCGGTTAGCGGTTTAATTTTAACTTTGCACATAAGTAATCGAGTATTTTGTTGTTCGTTCATTATTCTTAATTGTTTCGCTTTTAAGTATTTTGTTTACTTCGTTATTGTTTTCGCATATTGTGTTTTAATAAAGTAATCATTTGCAGCATTGTCCAACTATGGACATTGATTCACAATAAACTTGTATATATTTGAGGGCCGATATCCCGATCATTAGTATTCGATATATTAGATAATTCGAGTATTAGATAATTCGGTTTAAGGTATTTTAAAGTTTATCTGTTACATGTCTCGTCAACATACGGTTAGTCGCTTTCAGTTAATTCAGTTAATTATGTAAATATTAAAATTTGTAAGTGTATATATATATATATATATTCTTTATCTGTATCGTTAGTTCTGCTGCCATATACGCATATATAAATAAAATTATGGTTTAAATGTGCCCTCTGTATTAATTATTATATTCTATTAAGTTAATTAATCTCATAGATTTTGTCTCGACCGCACATCATCATCGGCGCTGGCTGTTCCTATGTTATATATGTATGTAAGTAGTACATAGCTTTGTCTTCCCTATCAGTTGTGGATCGATCGCTCTGTATTTCGTCTATACTTGTATAATATACTATATCATATATTATGTCTGAATATCCCAGCCCAACTTTGAGCTGAGCCGTCTGCCTAATTACTGATTATTCTCCCCCCACTAACGTTTACGTTTACGGCTCCTAATTATCGTTCAGGCTCTTTGAATATCTTTAAGATGTACTATATTTGTTTTGTTTTTCTTTGTAAATAGAGATAAAAAACCGGACACAGTTTCTTCGTACGCGTGTGTTTTTCTGTTTGTGTATTTTCTGTGTATGAAAGTAAAGTTTTTAAATTGTAGATCCAGCCTCATCATCTTCATTGAATGTCAATCCTTGCACGCAAAAATATATGTATAAATATATTTGTTATGTATATGTTTCCATTTGTTTAGTTTTCTTTTGTATGTGGTATATATATCTATGTTATATATATATATCGTAAAGTTCATTTTGTCCATTTTGTAAATACTCCTAGCGCCTTACTTTAGATCTTATGAATTCGAATTCAAGTGTACAAAGTTTTGTAATGTTCATGTGGTTTTTAGCAATCAGCTTTTGGTTCTAATTGTAGTTGTTGTTGATGTTTAGAGTTGGAATTGGAGTTGTTGGAATTGGAGTTGGAGTTGTTTTTTGTTGTTGATGTTGTATTGGTCGAATTCAGAAAAACTGCACTGGCAAGAACGGAAATGTGCCAATATGTAGCGAAGAAGGATTAGCAGGTCTGTAAGAGAATGTTAATTGGAATTTAGAGAGTGGCTTTTGTTTTTTCTGTTTGGTGACTTGGAAACGACATCATCAATATCTTTGGCATCCATGCAAATCTACAAGCAGAGTAAATTTAAATTGTTCAAGCATTGGTGTAAGCAGACGTCTCATAGATTTGCATTCGCATCAAAGAAATCGATCGGTTGTAGTGGGTGCGTGCGCAAGGACGAAGGAGCTCTGTTGTGTCGGCTTCTGGTAATAACACATTTCAATACCTTACTAATAGCATATTGGGCACTGAAGCGGTTGTTGTTGTGGTGTGGTGGTTGTGGTTTTTACTGCCTAAAGTGTGATTGTTGCGGTTGACACTCTTGGGGCCATCCGTTTGGCCGAGTGGATAGGAGGATAGAAACGAAACATCGTTGGATTTCTTCTCACCAACTTGGTGATAGCGATTGTTGCAATTATTGCTATTATTGCTGTTACTGTTGGTGTTAATTGGGATACTGTTGGTACTATTGTGGCTCTGGTTCATAGTGTTGTTGTGGGCTGATAGCTGCGGTGGGAGGTTTGCTTGCGAATGATGTGGCTGATTGATCTGAAACATGCAATTCCTTAGCCTTAGTTATCACTCATTACAATAAATTATTCCAACTCACCTTGCTATTGGTGTTGTGGTAATAATTTGCATTTATATTCTTGCCATGTGAGCAATCACTTGCTCCATAGCTGCTATTAGTTTGGGTTTTCATTGTCGGATTGTGGGTTGCTACTCCTGAATTGCTGGCACGACTTCCTCCTGCTGCTCCTCCGCTGGCACTACTCGGTCCCAGCAAATTTCACCTATTAACATGGCTGCGATTGTGATTTGAACTAAGACCAGAGCCGCCGATAGCATTCGCCTGCGACCCTCCGCCAGATCCCAGGCCGCCGCCTCCTCCTCCGCCGCCAGCTTGGTAGAGAGAAAACCTTGGTAAACCACTCCCAAACATTGCCTTCTATTGTCAAACTCACCTGCATAGCCGGGCGAGTGCTGATAGTAGTCGCGCCTGCCATAATCTGGCTCGTAGTCCGAGTTATCGTAGTGGCCACCGCGTACCCCGCCGCCGCTCATGCCGCCCACGCCGCCCAGGATGTTGCTGGGTGGGCCATGCGGTCCGTGGCCATGATTGCCGTAGGAGTAACCGTCGTACGATTGGTGCGGATCATAGCCCAAGCCGTCGTCATAGCCGCGACTGCAAGTTACAGGCAAATCAATCAGCAAATCAATCAATGGAAAGTTCCAGAGTATACTCACCCATATGTCTCATCCATGGCCGTCCTGGCCTTTTCCAATATGGACATCACTTTTTGCTTAGGAGCTAGCACATTTTTGCTAAACGACGACGGCTGCGAGCCTCTGCAATCGAAAAATATCATGAAATTGGAATGAAATCCTACTAAAAGTCCCTGTTACCCACCTGTAACCATGATGGACCGCGTTTTTGGCGCCTCCGACGGCGTTAATGGGGCCGCCCAGGGCATTGTTGCCGCCCTGCATGTGCGAGGCCTTCTTGTAGCCGCCGCCGCTCTTGCCATTGTCGTTGTCATTGAGGCTGGTGCTGTCCATCAGCTCGCGCAGCTGCTCCTGCCTTATAATATCGTTGCTGTCCGGAATCAGATACTTCCTCAGCTCGGCCATGGCATAGGCAATCCTGGCATAGGCTTCGGCGGGCGGCGCTATCGTCGATATCTCCACATGGAGGTCGCTGTTGAGGTGAGCGTACTTCGGGTCCTTGGAGCTGCGCAGCTCCTCCTCCTTGACGCGATCGCGCATGGAATTGCGACCCAGCACGGTCATCTTGCAGAGCGTCTCCTCCTGCAGGCGGCGCAGCGAGTTTCCCTTTGGACCCAGCAGCTTTCCCACAAAGTTGAACTGCAAAAGGCATTAATAAAGACAACAAAATGCTTTATACCTCATCCATACCTTGGGGTGCTCTCTGATCGGCACCAGGACCCGCTGTGATATGCGCAACGGCTTCTCTCTGTATATGTCCGCATATTTCTGGTCCCTCAGCAGAATCCTGCCAGTGGTCTGCACTTTTTCAATCTCTAAAAGATTCATTATTTGGCTCATGAGATGAAAGGAAACATGCCATGTTTTGTTTATTAATTTACCGCCCTCCAGCAGCTTCTCGGCAATGGGAAACTTCCTGTCCATGCGGTTCCGCTCGGCCATGCAGTCGCGTATGTACTCGTTGGCCTTCTCGTTTATCTGCACACTGTTGCCGGAGTCACCGCCATGGCCGTGGCCGTGGCCGTGATCGTGGCCAGAGCTGTCGCCGTTGTGGGCGCCTCCGGGGACTCCTCCGGATCCGGTCGATTTGCGCGGCTTGCCGCCAAAATCGTTGTCGTCGTCGTTGAAGGAAAAGTCCCCGTTTCCATCGTACTTCTCGGTCATGGTGCGTGCTTGTCGGTGCGTGTGGTGCCGGTTTCCCCGAAGCGATCGGCAAGCGGAGGAGCTGAAGGCGATGCTGCGATGTGTGGCTATCTGGAACGATGTGAAAACTAATTAAAATACCTCCATGTATTGTATTAAACAAACGAGAGAGAATCTCATACTTAAACAAGCGTTGTTCCTAATTATTTATTTGGGAGTTATTATAATACCTCCAAGTTCTTGAGGACTGGAGTGAATATACGAAAAAATCAGCCACAAATCAAATTAAAATATTCTATAAATTTGTATTGGCCCTACACATCAATTTTTTAAAGATATTTTAAAAGGAATTTTTGTTATATTGTGTTAAATTATTTCGAAAACGACCAAAATTCAAGGTATCTTATGGAAATACATACCTCAATACCTCTACATTGAAATTTAATATACCCGAATTTTTAAATATTTTCTTATGGGGCGTTAATTTTTAAAGTAGGAACGCTACCTTATAGAAGATTTGTTGGTTTATTGAAACTAAATGTTTTTATTGAAATAAATTGGCTGCGGCCCTTTGCCTATCGTTACTTGCCCTACTAAGGGTTAAAACTTTTAGGAAACTTTTTGGTTTGGACTTGATTCTAGTTGTAAATATTTTTACAAATTTGTTTTGGTATGGTTTTTGGTAAAAAAAAAATACCATTTAGCTATTAAGGGTTAAAATTTAAGTTCAATTGCAATTTTAAAGCCTAATACTGTTATTTTTATAATTCATATTTAAGTTTTCTAGGGTATAATACTATACTGGTATGTATGTTGGCGTATAGAACGGAAATTCCTTAATTATTTACATTTATTTATTGACATAAATTGGCGTCTACCCTTTCAATGATAATGTAATCGTTCTTGATACATAACCATATTTTAGGCATTAAGGGTTAAATTTAATGGTCTCTTGGGATTTGATTTTTTAAGCTTTTTACTGATTTTAAATCATTATTTTGATGTTTTAGTATTTCTCTTTTAAGGTCTCTTGGGATTTAATTTTAAGCTTTTTACTGATTTTAAATCATTATTCTGATGTTTTAGTATTTCGTATTTTAGTTTTCCAAATTTTCACGAATATTACACGTAAGTTTGTTGTCTTAAAGAACGGAAATCTCGTAATTATTTTAATTTATTAATTTAACTAATCTCTATCCGGTACTCGTTTAGTGATAATTTTCTTTTATTTTCTTTTTTTGTATTTAATAATTTTTTTTGGCATTAAGGGCTAATATTAGAGGTCACTTAGGTTTTCATGTTTAAGCCTAATATATTTGTGTTATTTTTTAAGTTTATATATTAATTTTAAAAGATTTCAATTGTTTAAGAGTATACTATGAGTGATGACTTATAGAACGGAAATTCGTTATTTATTATTTGCATTAATTTATTGAAATAAATTGGCGGCGACCCTTTGGGCCACACACGCACGCACACACACGCACACAAACGGTAATGCAGGCCCAAGCACAGCCAGGCACACACACACTCCCACACACACGCACACGCATGGCCAGGGGGCAAAAACAACCACCATGCAAATTCGTCGGAAATCAAATTGTTGCCGTTAGGCAAATGCAAAAAGCTCTGCTATTAAATCGAACCGGTAAAAACAATGTTGCCACAGATGCCAGCAACAAATGGAAATCAACAACAAATGCCTGTTTCCTCGGAATTTTTCACAACAACTGCCCGAATGTCCAACTGGTGATCCCCTTCGCTCCCCCTCCGAAACCCCTTTGCTGCACTTTCACTTTTCAGTGGGACGCAGTTTTTCACCTATTTCTTGTCTGTATTTGCAAATTGCATCGAACGTTTAATTCGCTTGCCGCGGGATTTATGACAGTGTTTCGGCCATCGCGCACAGTCTAGGGATTGACAGCGAAGATGCCGGAGCAATTACCAGTGCTTGTTGCCCGTTTCGATTGGTGCCTTCAATTTAAAATATGTTTGCGAAAAACTGCAATTGAACTTGCGAAAAAAAACAATACCACGGGCGGTGTGACCGTGCCGCAAAAGCTAAATATGCCCACCCAACTTGGCGCGCAATCGTACAGTAAGCCCTTGCAAACCAAAACGGGAAGGAAACATCCTTTGACAGAATATTTACGATTTCCAAGAGGGGGCGAAAACTGAGCAGCATCACAAAGCTTGAATTTATTTGCACTGTAGTAAACATTAAAACTGCAAGAGCACATTTAGATACGCATTTTAAACATTTAGATTCGCATATAGGGATGGTCTTTAGCTTCCGGTTTCTTAGATGTTTGGTGGGAAAAATAAGCAGCTTAGCTTGAAAATTAGCAGGGTAAAGATTGAATTTATTTAAATTTATTAAAGCAGCGATGTTGTTTGCAGATGTAAAGTCTCGGTTTTTAAGTTCCCAGATAGCATGTAAGCTTGTAGCGTAAAAGTTGTATTTATTTAACGTTTAGTTAACACTTGCGATTAAAATATGAAGGAAACAAGCAGCGTTTTAAAAGGTTTCCAAAACATCTTATGGGAAAAAGATGAAATATATTTTCTCATTTTAATTATTTGCCCATTTAATTTATTTACTACTTTTCAGTTATACACATTTTATTACTCAAATAATCAGCATTTCAAATCAGGTTGATTCAAATTGAAACAAAAATCAAAATCAAATTACAGCTAAACCAAATCATTTTGAGGAAATATCAAAGGTGTAACTGGGAAATTAATTTCAAATGCGATACTGTTCCCAGTATTGGCGGGAAACTGCTAGAGATGAACCCGACAACCGATAACCAGTGCTGGCTAACGAACGTCTCCGAGTGGGCAGCGCTGCTGGCCCTCTCTTTGTTTTCCCTGCCTCGCAGACAACAAGAATTGTTTTGGAGTTTGTTGCCCTTGTTGTTGTCCGCCGGGCATGTGAGTCACTCCACCGCTCCACCATCATTGAAGCCTCAAGATGTCCACCGCCCCCAGTCAGACCCCCAACTCGTGCGTGGAAACGCCCACGGCCCCCGAATGGCTCTCCAAGCTGGAGTCGCGTCGGGAGCAACTGAAGCGCTCCCGCCTGGGCCACGAGTCCGGGGCGGGTGCCCCCTGCAACCAGTGCCGCGAGAAGTGTCCCGGCTTGGATCTGCACTTCTGGCGCAAGGTGTGCCGCAACTGCAAGTGCCGCAAAAACGAGCACGCCTGCCCCGAGGACGACGACATCACCGGGTGGGCGCAGTTCGAGATTCTCGGCCAGATACGCGCCAAGCCAGCTTGTGAGTACGCCCAGGTCACGCTTAGTGCTTCAATAAACCCCTCTACCCCCCGATAGACATCAAAATCAAGGCCCTGGCCAGTCAGCCGGTGCAAGTGGAGTGGGTGCCGCCGAACGCCGCTCCCGATGTGGTCAGCGATTACATGGAAAAACTGGGCCCCACCCACATACCCGTGGCCGGCAGCGATGCCGCGCTCAAGCGGAAGCAGCAGCTGGAACTGCAAGTGCCCCCCCACGACCTGGACGCCGCCCTTTGCGACGGTTTGTCGGAGACGGAGGCGCGCCAATTGCAGCAATATGTGCAGCGTTTGCGGGAGCAGTGCGTGGGCCAGGGCGTGGTGGTGCGTCTGGGCAATCGCCTGAACCATGCGCACGTTGAGCACATGCCTCCTGCTGCCCCGGAAGCGGCCAAAACCTGGCAATCCATGGGACTGTCGCCCGTGGCGGATGCCACGCTGAACGAGCTGCTGGGCAACCAGAAACTGGCGCAGGCTCTGAGCAGTCCGGCGAGTGCGCAGCCCCGGTTGCTGGTGGCCTTTGCAGAGCCCCTCACCGAGTCGCTGGACCAGTTCGAGGAGCACAAGGCCCTGCAGGCGCAGACGCGGGAAAAGCTGCTGGGAATCAGCAAGCCGGCCCTGCAGAGCCTCGTAAGTCACGGCGTGATCTACGACAAAGTACTGGGAGTACTCAAGGTAAGCCAAATCCCTAGGTTGCTATAAGAGCTGCTAACATTCTGCCTGCAGGAGAAAAACCTAAACATTTCACGGGACCCGCAACTGGGGCCCATTGCCGAGTTCCGCCGGGAGTACCAGAACAATCCGCAGTTCCGGGCCGAAATCAACACCATTTGCCCGGCAAAACCCATGACCCCAGTGAAGTCCTCGCCCAGCACGCCCTTCAACTCGCCGCTGCCGCTGAAGAATCCCGTGCAGGCGCGCTTTGGCGCCCAAATGCGCCAGGATACGCCCATGCGCCGGGTGAAGTTCGGTGGCGTTTCGACCGTGGTCTACGATTGCGGCCTGCCCGCCAATACCGACTACGAAAGGGACCCCGTGTTTGCCCAAATTCTGCAGGCGGAACCCCTCAAACATGCCCTGCAGGAGGCCCGAGCCGGACGTGCTCCCTCCTCGGTGGTTATATCGGACATCCCAGCTGTCGTGGCCAGCATCGGGGAACTGCAAGGCCTTCCGCCGGGCACCAAAGCTCAACTGCAGTCGCTTGGCCTGGACAAGAACATGCTGCAGTCCGCTGTGTCCAATGGGCCGTACTACGATCGCCTCTTCCGCTCGCTGCAGGACAAGGGCATCGGCCATGAGCAGTGCCGGGTGCTGCAGCCCCTGAAGCAGGTGCACGACTGGCTGCTGGACGACGATCAGCTGCTGGAGGACATCGACAAGGTGTTTGCCGACATGGCCAACGGGGCCAGGGACATTGCCTACCCAAAGTCAAGCCTAGGCGAGTTGCCCACCTCGCAGAGCAGCGACTCTGGCTTCCACTCGAAGCCCTCGACGCCGGGCCATGGCAGCGAGGACTTAACAGCCGGTCAGGGGAGATTCGCCAGCATTCCCGGCATTGAGGAGATGAACATGTATCCCCACTGTGCCGGAATGCCGGAGCAGTTCCAGCAGCTGCGCCTCCAAGGCGAAAAAGGTGAGCCCGCCTTGCAAATGCCCAGCATCTTGTGCCGCGACTGCAACCAGGGAATTGCCTTGGGCGAAGTGGCCGTCAAGGCGGAGCGAGCGGGCAAGGAGATCGCCTGGCATCCCGGCTGCTTCAAGTGCCACACCTGCCGCGAGCTGCTGGCCGATCTGGTGTACTTCTTCCACCAGGGCCAGGTGTACTGCGGCCGCGATCTGGCCATCAAGCTGAAGATACCGCGCTGCCGGGCCTGCGACGAGCTGATCTTCACCAAGGAGTACACCGCCGCCGAGGGGGACACCTTCCACATCAAGCACTTCTGCTGCTACCAGTGCGACGAGCCCCTGGCAGGCCAGCAGTACGTCCCGGACGAGGGCTCCAATATGCCGCTGTGCCTGCAGTGCTACGACCAGTTCTTTGCCGTCGCCTGCAAGCAGTGCCGCCTGCCCATCGGGCCCGCCGACCAGGGCGTCGTCTGGGGCGACATCCACTGGCACGGCCAGTGCTTCGTGTGCGCCGGGGCCCAGTGCTCCAAGTCGCTGATCGGCGGCAGATTCTGCGTCAAGCAGGATATGCCCTTTTGCAGTCCCGCCTGCGTGCGCAGCGTCATTTCATAAGCCACAAAAGTATTGCACTATGGGATTGAAATTGGCATATAGAGACCTAGAAATGCAGCCCACTTAAAGTGCCTAGAATAGACTTGCATGTACCCTACACTACATAGTAATACCCTCTTTTTGAAACATTTTTTTGCCAAATCAAAGACGGTACCACCCTGTCTCGACCTCTAAAAAATAAGTCTAAAGTGACTCTACAAATTGAACAATTCCAAGGGCTTTTACCGCGTGCCAATAGGCCAAATAGATCGTATTGAAATATTTTATATATGCAACCACTAAAGTAAAATGTTTATATGCTTATGAAAGCTTCGAAATTATTGCACAAAAGGATCAAAACAGATGTATAGACCCCTAGAACTGCCACCCACTTAAAGTGCCTAGAATAGACTTGCATGTACACTACACTAAATAGTAATTCCCGGTTCCAAAAACATTTGTTTTACAAATTGTACCACCATGTCTCGACCACTAAACGATAATTCTAAAGTGAGTCTACTAATTGATCAATTCCAACCGCTTTTACCGAGTGCCAATCTACCACAAAAGTGTAATGCTCATCGTATTTGCAAAAGCCACAAAAGTATTGCACAAAAACAGACGTATAGCTTAAGACCTATGTAGGTGCTTAGAGTGCCTATTATACACTTGCATGTACACTAAATAGTAAACCCGATTCCAGAAATATTTTATATTTTATGAAACAAAGATTTTACCGCCCTGTCTCAAGCTCTGAAAGATAAGTCTATAGTGAGCCTACAACATTAACAATTCCAAGGGCTTTTACCGAGTGCCAATAGACCAAATAGATCGTTTTTAAATATTTTATATATGCAAAAACAAAACTAAAATGTTTATAGGCTTATGAAAGCCACAAAAGTATTGCACAAAAGGATCAAAACACGTATGCCTAGCAATCTAGAGATGCCACCCACTTAAAGTGCCTAGAATAGACTTGCATTTACACTCCATAGTAACACCCGATTCCTGAAACACTAGTTGTTTTTATAAAACAAAGTTTAAACCGCCCTGAGAGAAAAGTTTAAAGCGATACTATAACTGCAACGGCTTTTACCGAGTGCCAATAGACCAAATAGATCGTATACAACTATTTTATATGGCAACCTATATTTACACTAAAGTATTATATTTACAGGGAATTTTAAACCCATTTTTTAACGCACAATTTTCAATAAAGTTTTTACGCCACAGTGAAAATGCTCGGGGGGTTTCGATTTTTTACGTATCTGCTGGTAGTTTTTATTGGTAATTGCATTTCTCGATTTATTAATTAATCATCATAATTCCATTGTTGTTGATTTTCTTGTTCTGGCTTGCTTGTATATGTTGTATATGCATGTATAAAGTTTTCGATGGCCCTTGGGGATTTGGGGGGGGAGCCCGTGTATTGCAGAAGCGAAAACAAGGACTAAATCACATTCACATAACCGCCAAATGACACTTTGGAGAGAGTTTCGCACAAGTGTGTGGCATAAGTTGCGTTTTTTTTTATTTCAAGGATGCCTGATGTACGCTCTACAGATAGTTTGTTCAGTTCAATTGTATTGCTAAGTATGGGTGCATCATCGCAAATAAACCATATTATATGGTTTCGCTCTGTCTCGACGTCCCCGGAAACGAGACTCCGGCTCAGGTAGCTGCCATCGGATACAAAGAAGTTCTATAGGAAACTTGTTGCGATTGCCTGCGAGTGGTGGAGTCTCGTTTGGGAACTCCTGATACGAGTAGGGTTACGGATACGGATAGGGGTTTTGAGGAGTGTTGGTTCGAGTTTTCAGCATGATTTCATCGACCTTTAGTTCTCTACGCTCTTCTTCAGTTAGTTGCTTTGATCTTACATTTAACACTAAGTTGCCTTTGCTCTTCGTTTTCTTTCTTTCTTTCCTTTTAATATGTATTAATTACATTGATAATTAGTTAATCATAATTTCTGTTTCGTTTTGTTTGTTTGTAAACAATTTTACATGATAGGATTTTTTCATCTTCTGAGAGTGTTCATGCGTGTAAGTTTGTGTGTATTGTGTGGGTGTGGTGTGTGTGGGGTGTGTGTGTGAGTTCTCCGTAATTTGCTACAACAAAAACTATGCCTTAAAATAATACTTTAGTTACAAGTTATTTCGTTTGCTTCCTCTGCTCGCTTGGCATTCAATTTTGTTCTTCTACCGCTCTGGCACAACTAAAAACAATCAACAAAATGGGAGTTAAGTTCAAATCAAATTGTTTGCAACTAATATATTTCTATAAACCTAATCAGGGGAAGGGAAGGGCAGACCGGGATGGGATCGGGTTAAAGGAAAACGACAACTTAACGTAGTTCTTACGAGATACTAGGGAGTGGGATTGGGAGTGGGATTGTAGGAATTGTTAATTGAGGGCGGGGAAAAACACTAATTACAAAGCAATATGGCAACACTCGACGTGTTTCTGCCCACAATCTGCTGTATCTGCTGCTGCTTTTTTTTTCGATTTTCCATTGATTTTTTCTCTTTAAATAACTAAAAAACTTGATAACTTATAACCCAAGTCGGTTGGTCGGTCGGTTGGTCCGTCAGTCGTGCGTCGTCCTAGTGTGTCCTGTCTTTCTTGCTCTCAGTCCTGTCACGTCCCGTCCGCGCCGTTGCACACATCTTAAAGCTATACACAAAAAGTTAAGTTAAGTTGTATATAAAGATTTGCATTCCGTTCTGCTCTCGGCCCTCCCTCGGCGGCGTGGACGTCGTCGCAGTCGTCCACGGACCTCCTAGGCCCAGGTCCTTGAACGGGATTAGCTGCCGCTGCCGCTGCCACCACGTCCGTGCTCTGTTGATCGGACCGCTGTCAACAATTCGTGTAGACGCCCTGCGTGTAGTAGAGCTCCGTGATCCGCTCGGGCAGGGTGCTGTACAAGTTGGTGATCAGGTCGAGCGGCAGGCGGGACCACGCCTCCTTGATGCGGAATATCAAGTCGTCCTTGCGCGAAAACTTGCGACCCCCATCGAACACCTCGCGTATCAGCCAGCCCCACACGTTCTCCATGATATTCAGGTCATGGGCAATGGTGGGCCACTTCTGGGTCTTCAGTCCTTCCGCATTCAGCAGATCCTGGACGGTGGGCAGGGCGTGCGACATCCAATTGTGATCCTGCAGCACAAACTCGGGGCTGCCCAGCTTGTTGACAATATTGGGCCGCTCCCGCATTATGGCCTCGATGCAGGACTCAGGACGCTGTTTGGCAGACGATACATCCAGATGGACGGCGCCTCCCACGCAGACCATCAGATAGATATAGACGGAATTGCCGCGCGGGCGCTGCGACAGCGTGCGCTCGTAGTTCCGCAAGTCGTGGAAGTAGTAGGAGAAGCCGTCCGGCCCGTCCAGATTGAACCGCCGCTCGTCGTGGAACACCACCCGTCGCCAGTGCTCCTCGCTCCACACGATGTACGTGTTGGCAAAGTTCAGACGCTCCGTCTGATTGTACTGCGACAGCACGGGCTCCGTCTTCAGCTTCTTGGCGCAGTTCGCCGAGGAGCTGCTGCTGCTGGCGCTGCTGGAGCTGCTGGACGAGGAACTCGACGACGCGGATGAGGACGAAGAGGACGACGATGAGGACGCGGCCGAGGCGCGCAGCAGGGCGTTTGCAGCCGCTGCAATATTGCTACTGCTGTTCGGTGCCCCTCCAACGGCGGCTCCGACGCGGGAAACGATGGTGGGCGAGACGCTGGAGCCGTTGGACTGCTGGGTGGGCGCATGGCTGGACGCTGTGCCGCCCGTGCTCGAACTGGCCGCCGAGAAGTTGCTGTTCTGGTTGAGGGCGTGCACCGGCAGGTGCGTCTGTGGCTGGCTCTTCAGCGGCTGCGGTTGCGGCGGCGGCGCCTGCTGCTGCTGGTAGTACGGGTGATGGTGGTGGTATCCAATGTGCTGCTGGTGCTGGTGGATTGTCGGCTGCTTCAGCTGCAGTTGCTTCAGCTGCGTCTGCGACTGGGCCAGCAGTTGTTGCTGATGATGCTGCTGCTGTTGCTGGTGCTGCTGCTGCTGCGCCTGCTGTTGCTGCTGCTGTGGGAGGTGGCCCACCTGCTGCATTCCAGGATGCTTCAGGTAGTAATGCAGGGCCATCAGGTTGTTGGCACTGCTGGCTGTGCTGGTGGGCACTCCCACTGGCATGGAGACGGGCACCACACCGGGATTCAGGGGCGCCCCTACGCCGGACTGATGCATCAGCTGAACGCTGCCAGCGGCTGTGTTGGGCGGGGCCCCATGGACCGCTGCTGCGGCCGCTGCCGCCGCTCCAATGGCCCCCGCACTGGCGGCCAGCTGGGCAGCAGATTTGGGATCATAGATGAACTTGTTGAAGTTCTGCAGGTCATCCGGACTGAGCACTAGCGTTTTCATTTGAATTCTGTTTGGCAGTTCTCTCGCTAGCTTGAAGAATCTTTCTTTAGTTGCGTGTTTTCTGGGGGCGAGTGCTAGGGCTGGTGGTGGTCGTGGTGCTGTTCCTCTTCAGCGTTTCATGGGTTAAGCTTGGCTTTTGGGTTGGGTTAAATGCAAGTCCAAGTTTCGGGTCTCGTTGGCTACACACGTCTTCCGTTCCCTTGCTGTTGCTGTTGCTGTTTCTTCTGCCGTTGCCGTTGCCGTTTCTGTTTCTGTTTGTGTTGCCTTGTTTTTTTCCGAGCTGACAACGACGACAACGCTCACGCACTTTCGGCCGACTCGATTTCCAAATTCGTTGCGCGTCCGACTTGGCAACCTGTTCCCCGAACTCTTCCGAGCGCTGCTGAGTTTTCAGTTTCTCCCTTTGCTCGCTCGCTTATCAAAGGGCTCAAGTCGGCTCTCCGGCTTGCCTGTGCCTCTGTCTCTGCCTCTGCCTCTGCCTTCGTCTCCGTCTCCGTCACCGTTTCGGCTTCTTCTGATTGCAAAACTCTCAGCCAGCGATCGTAAAAAGATGTCGGTTTACTTTCCCACCGACGACGAGCACGTACGTACGAGCCGTGTGTGCGAGCGTATTCGTTTCGTGGTGTGCCAGTGTGTGTGTGTGTGAGTGTGAGTGGAGCACTTCCAGTATGTTATCCTCTTTTGTTGAAGTGGTTTTTCTTGTCGCTCCGACTGCAGTTGCTCCGCTGGCGTGCAAATGTTTCCTTGTTTCTTTATTCTGTCCCCGCTCGGTTCGGTTCGGTTCGGCTCGGCACTGGCCTGGCTCTTAGGTATTCAGTGTTCGGTATTCCGCTGTCGTCGACGTCGATTTACCTGGAATAAAATAAAAAGCAGGTATGTGAAAAAGACTCTTGTTTCACACTTTGCATTGTGTATTGCCCCGCTGTCGTTGCACCCATACACATACTATATAACCACATACATCTACCCAATTTATATATATTAAATCTTTTTGAATGCAGCCCCGAAACCGAGTGAAGAAGGAAGGCTGGTGAAACGCCGAAATTTTTGGGAACAGATGTTCCGCCTGCTCGGATTTCAGGTCCCTTTCCCGATCCCTTTTTTTCCCAACCAAAAGAAAAGGGTCTCCGCTGCTGCTGCCTTTCAAGTGGACGGACGTATGGATGGATTCTTCTTCTCTTGTGAAAGAGCAGGGAAAAAACAAAAACAGACCCGAAATGGGAGCACACACAAGTGCATTTTGGCATTTTGGAAATTTTCAGCCTCAGCATTTGCAATTTTCGTCGTTTCGCTCGTTTCAGGTTTTCTCCGTGTTTACCAGCAAATTCATCTGCCTTTGGGCCCGAAAGGAAATGCGAAACAAGTGGTTGAGTCGCCTGCAGGAGGGTCAAAAGTGCAGCATACAGAAAAAACATGTAAAGACGATCTCGGTCGAGTGTCTCGACTATAAATACCCGGTTCAAGATTCCACCTGACTCTGAGAACATGATAAATATTGAGGTTACGATTATATTATGTTTTTCCATAATTATAGTGTTCGTGTTTTAAAACACACATAGATATTGGCTCTACCAATGTATTGTCCAAATTTAGTACTTCTAGAGTTAAAATTGTGGACGCCACAGAATTTCGGGGTTGCGGAGGTGCGGGGGGAGGTAGCCGATATTTATAATAAACTTTTGCTCAACTAATATCACACAATTCTAAATATGCAAAACGTTTTTCTGTATCATTCATAGTCTCCAAGATCTAGTCGTTCATACGGACATACGGACGTACGGACATGGCTTGATCGACTCGGCTGTTGATGCCGTCAAGAATATATGTATATACTTTCTAGGCCAGGAACCTCTTCTTTTATAGGACAGGAACCTCTTCCTTGATAGTACAGGAACCTCTTCCTTTATAGGCCAGGAACCTCTTATTTTATAGGGTGTGAACCTTTTCCTTGATAGGACAGGAACCTCTTCCTTTATAGGACAGTAACCTTTTTCTTCTCCCTGTCACATACGTTCGTACAAATTCAACATACCCTTGTTATTTTTAAGAACCGGGTATACAAACCAAAAGCAGGTGTTGCAAATCCTGCAGCGAATTGTTTTCGACTTGCAGGCCAAAAATAGGTACGCCTTGTTATTTTCGTTTTTTTTTTTTTTTTTCGTTATTATTCTCCCAGCGATAAGGCTGCGGCCCCATCCCAGATTATTAGCTTTATATGCTCTATCACGGGTACGGGTACGTACGGTTGTATGTACTGGCCTTATCATCCGACTCCGGCTATGACGCCGCTAAAGAGCCACATAGAGCGACAAAGCTCCGGCGACCACGCGCACGCACATGCCCCACCATTCATAATCCCCATTCCCTTTAAAGCCCTCAACCTAGCGTCCAGAAATCCGCTCCCTCTGCCATGTAACTCACCTATCTAATCGCCTCGAAATAAATTCCAGCCTTACTATTACTATATATTGCGAGAATAGCTACGAAAAGGGCCAGCCAGCAGCTTTGAAATTGAATTTAAAGGTTTTCCCAGGCAAACGTGTAGGCTCCCGGAAAACACAGAGAATACGCTTACATATATACTCGTAGAATTTTCACCGTGCAAAATAGCTTTTCACGTTATGGGGGTTTTTCGCTCGAACTGCGGCTTTAATACGCATGTTTCCCACTGTTTGGCTCGCCTGTAATGAAATTAAAACTAAATTCAGCTCGCCACGGGGATGAAAATCGAGTTTTCGATTCAACTAAGGGAAGAAAGCTGCCTGCCTGCCGCTGCTGCACACTCTCAACTCCACACCACTGTACACCACTCTACTCTACTCTATCTGTGTACTGCGGGGTTGCTGTCGGCATAGACGCAGTTTTGTAGCCATGGCTGTGTCAACCAAAGGACCACTGTGAGTTTGTATGTTTTCGCTGCTGCTGCTGCCGCTTCTGCTGCTGCATTAAACTCGGTCGCTTTCCGATCGAAATTCGCAGCTGCAGCTGTGTTGTGTTGCGTTGCGTTGTGTTGTGTGTGCCCCGAGCTGGGGCAAAAGTTTCTCTTGGGGGCCTGGGCCTGGGCCTGGTCAGCGGGTCGAAAGTTCATCGGGGCGGGGTGCGGAGCAGTGGGACGGACCTTCGACGAAATTCTGGCAGGCTGGTGGGGCCAGCAGCAGCTTTCGTCGCGTGGAGTGGGTGCCAATAAGAAGCCAAATATGGGATGAATCAGCCATTGAAAAGCTTCCAATAGAGCCGGGTCAGGCGATCTCATCCTCTGAACTTTGTTTACAGCAATATTGACTCGAAGTTTTCTCTTTGAATCACCTCCTCGGAGGCCCGAGATGTGAGCATATGGCTTGCAGAACAACAGCATTTACAATCAGGGGATTATCATAATGTATCTCATGAATCTCATCTTGCGGAAAAAAAGGCAGAAATCACGATAAGCTGAATGTGTAAATGGTATTACCATCTGTCGCAAATTAATTGACTAATTGACTTATCTATATTCACTGTGTTCAGGGGAATATGATAATAGATCTCGGCAATATCATAAATCTCGCTAAAATGCTTTGACCATTAAAATATGTAAATGGTATTTATTATTTATTACTATATTTGGGAGATTTTCATCTTGTTTTGCATAGACAATTCATACATCACGATAAACTAACAATGTAAAAGGAATCACCATCTTCCACAAAAACTAACCTATCGGAACTCCTGCGTTTCCAGTTTTTGTAGAAAGATTACGGATAGTACTATTATTATTATAATATTTAATCGATTTTTATCTACTTTTCCTAATAAAATGCCCAAATCAAGATAAAATAAACATGAAAATGGTATAACTTTATACCGAAACTTCTGTGAAAGATTACCGATACAAGATAATATTCTATTCTTTATAAATCTCATTGTATTTAGAGGATTTATATATCCTTTTGCATAAAAAACGCATTGATATTCATGGAATTACAATATGCCACAAAATAATGGCCTAACGAAACTAGAAAATGATATTCTACCCTATATGATTGTATTTGTGGGATTATAATCGATTTAGCCAAGAAAATGCATAAATCAAGATAAACTAAATGTGTAAATGGAACTACTAAATGCAAGAAAACAATGGCCTAATGGAAACTCCTGAGTTTAAATGAAATGTTCTCGTTTAAGTGTAAAGATTGGCGATAGAAGGCCCAGCAGATATAGGCACGTAGGCACGTTTCCAGATCTTTGCGTTAAGCCAAAACAGCCTCTAAGCCAAGTGTGGTTTTCGAGGAATTAGCGAAAACGTGCCCCACACAAACCCCCCAAGTTGGCACTTCAAATTTGAAGGCTAAGCAATCCTTTGCCGGACTTGTTTTGATTAATTTAAAAAGCCTAGCCCATCGAAATCCGAAACCCGAGAGAATCCAAGCCTTCCCCACCACCGAAATTTGTTTACTCAATTGTTTTGCCAAGTTTTCAAATTGCTTTCCGGCCTGTGAATTGCTTGGAACGGCAGCTGCTTTAATCGAATCGATGATTAAAACTCCCAGCATATACATAGCATTCTCGGGCGCAATTAGATGAAAGTTGGTGAGAGATATTCAATGATAATAAACTCTGATTGATAGTGTGTATCCGTAAAAGTGATAAGATACGTCTATGGCACATACTTCCCGGGTGCTATATACCAAGCTCTGGTGGCACGGTTCAAGCGAGAACCTTTGTTTTCTGTTGTGTGAACTTTGGCCTTGCGTTCAACCAAACTGGTTGTACTTGAGGGGGAAACTATATACTAGCCATCGAGCTGTGAGCGATGCTGGGAGCTTCAAGCCCAAACCGAAGCCGAAGCAGAAGCCCTTGGAATGCTGGCAGGCCTAAAAGTTTCGGGTTTTCGGTTTTTCGTTTTTTGGTTTTTCGTTTTTCGGTTTTTCGGCTGACAATCTAATCGAATGCCCTTGATAAAGTCTCTGAACTCCGGGTCCGGGATCTTTTCAGACTGTTGTTGCCATTTGCTGACTAATCGAATTTCAAGCAATTGACTCATGTTTGGGGGGGAATGGTTTTTCCTCTTCTTGCCAAGCTTTTTCTTCGAGTGTTGACTGTATATACACCACATCACACTGTTACACTGTAGCAGAAGCTTTTGACTGACGTTTTTGATTGGCACTTTTGGTCCTGTTTGCGTTGTAACGGCACTTGGTGGGGGTAACACTGTTTTTATGGCCGCGAGTGTGCGAGGGCTCTTTGCGGGGGATCCTCTCGGGCTCCCGGCTCTCCCTGCTATCCCTGCTATCCCTGCCTATCCCCAATTCCCGTTTCGCGTTCAAGTTTCCCGTTACGATGCATTCAAGGAGCTGAGCTACACACACACACACACACACACACACATAGAGATGGCGATGCAGATGGAGGGGAGGAGAGAGGAAAAGAGAGAGAGATGCTGCAGCAGACGGGGCAGGCATATGGACATGTGTAAATATCCAAAAATATAAAACGAACCCAGCAACAACAAAAACAACAAGAGCTAACTGCGACCGTCGACCGAAACGTCCGACGTAATAAAATCCCTTACGCGCTGCAGGCAGCGCAGCCAGCCACATGCTTCTCTTTTATATTTATAAATTGAGCCAGAGCCCTTATGTGTTCAACTCTCCGTTATGTACTGGCCACAACAACAACCAGTCGCACCAACACACACGCACACAAACACAGAGTCACACGCGGAGCTGCCTCTGTGCGTGCGTTCGAGTGTCTGCGTTAGTGTGTGTGTGTGTGTATGTGCGCGTCGTGTTTTTGTGATGCCATCGTCGATATTGAAAGTACATGTGTACATAACGTACGCTTGTATGTGCGTGCTGTGCTGTGCTGCCTGCACGTACGTACATATGTCTGTATGTATGTATGTATACACGTATACGTGTATGTACAACGTACGTTGAACGAGAATTGTATTTGCGAACAACGGAACGGGACGATCCGATACGAAGTGATTCTTTATACTTATTTTTTTTTTTTGTTCAGTTTTAATGCTTTGCACCATATGTACACTTATGTATATATGGTATATATGTACTCTGCCTGTATATATATGTATCGTTTTCGTTTTCACGGAGCAAATATGGCTGCAGCCCCACAAAAAAAAGCACCGAGTGTGCTTGGGGCCACACTTTTTTTTTTTGAGTTTTTCACTTTTTCACGCCTTGTGGTTGGGTTTTTAGTCGCTTCTGTTGGGTTTTTATGCTTTTTGCCATGCTTATTGCTGACTGGCCGATTGGATTTTGTTCGATTTTGGTTTCGGGATTACGATTTTAATTCCGTTTGCGTTTGCTTTTGCTTTACGTTGGGAATGCTGGTCTTGCGTTTTTTTTCCCCCTCCGAGTGCGTGATTACGCCATTTTCTTTGCCTTTCGCACGCCCATCCACGCCTCTCGCATTTACCTCTTTCCGTTCGATCGGCTGCGTTGCACTCGCGTTGCGTTGAACGTGTCGCGAACGGTTCGATTTCCAGCAATCAATTTATTGATATTCCACGCTTCCGCGGAGCAACGACACAATTTCTCTCGGCTCGGTCAGAAAATTAAATAAAGTCATACGCCCGATGTTTACGCCGTCTCTACTTTTCACGCAGCTCCCACCACTAGACTCCCGACTTTTGCTCGCCCTTTCTCTGTTCCTCTCTTGCCATTGCCTGCGAACGGGAGGGACAGAGATGGCTAGCGCTGTTAGCGTGCAAGATATCGCTGTTAGGACGGAAAAATATCGCTGTTACGCTCATATCGAACGCATGGCCGGAGAGGCTGTTAGGCTAAAGGGTCTCTCGGTGCTTGAATAACATTTAACAACTAACAGTTGGCCACTTTTAGTCTTGCAAATTTTATATGTTTTTTGCGTATTTTTCAATTATAACTATTTTTGAATACGTCCCTTCAATTGAAAGTCCCTACGAACAAAATTAACACAAAATATTAACATTGAAAGTGAGGACTCTGCCGCGTACTTTTCGAAAATACTGAACTGTTAACTTGAATTGTATGATTTTTAAGTGCGTCTAATATTTTTTATCCAATTTTTATATTTATTAAATAAAGCCATATAAGCGGCCTTTGTAGTAAAGCTCTTTTAAGCTCTTTTATTAGCCATTTTATCAAATGTGCTTATTTTGTAATTCTAGTCTGTAATGTTAAAATTTACAGATCATGTTCACCTAAATTTTTATTTGCAATTATAAAAAAAAATGTATATAATTTGGTTTTTAAATACTAACATTTTTTTTAACAGTCCCCGGAAATACTATTTTTTCGCTGCAAAGAAGCCAGCAAATTTGTACTATACGTCTGTTTACAAAGATTAACAGCGCCCTCCGTATGCCCAAAATTGTTAACAGAACTGCAGTGATGTCAGCTTCGATTTGCATAAATAATTTTACTCTTTTTTTATACACAATTTCTTTAAACTTATGTCTTGCGCAAACATTATAGGTATATGTAAATATGCTAATGTGCAGCAGATAATTTCAGCGTTTTTCCCCGGCCACCTGTCCCCGGTCCTCTAATCGGTTGGGTTCTGGATGACAATCAGGATGAAGTCCTTGTCCGGGGCCACCATGATCTCGTGCTTCTTGGACCGCACACGCAGGAATGTCATGTCGTTGGAGGGATCCAGATCCCTGACCACGCTCCTGGCCTTGTCCGCAAGCTGACTCATTAGTCCGGCATACTGGACGGTCGTGGTGTTGTCCAGCGTGGATTTCACCGGGATTCCTAATTGGGAGAGGTTTACATTAACATATTAATTTTAGACCCTCTTCCAGCCAAGCACCCACCTTCATTGTTTACAACAATTGTGCCCACCACACCTTTGTGGCTCTGAATGCGTTTTAAAGTTTCCTCAACCTCTTGGGACTGCAAAAATATCATTAGAATATTGGTTTTTTAATCATTTTAATAACATTTATTTAAAACCCTAGTAACCATGCCTTACCATGCCTGCTAATTATTGACTTGGGCTTGGTAGAAAAACAAAAACTTTCGAGGTTTTATAAAATTTGGTAGTTTATGTTTGTTCAATAATTAGAGATGGGCTTTCAAGGGTTGCAGCTGTTCTGTTAAAGTTTTACAGCTAGCCTCGATGTAAATATTTAGCACACTGTTAGGTCGATATATTTCTGTTAACTACATTTATAATCTAAATTGTAGCATTTAATTTATAAATTTTTATAAAACTATAGTCCTATTACTCTAAATTTAAATAAACGCAAACATGTTTAATAAATTCCTAAAAATTGTATGTTGACCTATATAAATATTTGGTTAACTGCCACCTTGGAAACCGAAAAAACAAAGGAAAAGTGGGTTAATTTGGATAGCCGCACGCACTAACACCGGAAGATGTTTCTCGATCCTCCAGAAAGGGTAATTATAGTTAATTTTTAATTTAATTTATATAAATATAATAATTTTCATTTATTTTAGCCCCGTCGAACGGCCCGATATGTGGAAGAGGCTTTTGCTCAAATCAAGGCCCGTAGAAATGTGCGGGATATTGTGATTTTGAACGATGCAGGAAACCCGGTGAAAAGTACATTGGCTCAGGACGAGGCAGTTCAGGTTGCAGGACTTTTTCAGGCCATTCGCGGCAAGTTTGAGCGTGGGATGAGTAAAATAGACCCCACAGACGAATTGCTAATGCTGAGGGTACGCACAAAAACCAATGAGGTCCTTTTGGTGCCCGATTCAAAAATAACTGTCCTGGTGGTGCAAGATGCTCAGGATCATTTCGAAAAATCCTGTGCAAGACACTTGAATAAAAGAAATTAGATAAATTCAATGAAATAAATAAGGAATCCATCCTCAAATCAGCTTTTAAAAATTCGTTTGTTTTAAAAATCTCCAATTAGAAAAACGCACAATCGAGATTTAGAATAGAGTTACCAGATACGATTTTTCAAAGGTTTTCCCGCCGGTTGTAGCGGGAAATCATTCAGCGAAAACAGTCTGGCAGCACTGCTTCAAGAGATATCGAAAAGAGGAAATCTAGTAAACTAGCATTTGTTTTTAGAGTTTTTTAGGAAAAATTGAATTTAAAGGGTATCCCCTTCATGTCAATGTGTTTTAAGGACATTTACTGTTACTGGTATTCTGCCGTGCTGAGGCGTTTGGCCACGCGTTCTTGGTGTGGCCCCGGCAGACAGCTACGGCCACACTGCAAAATCCAATTGGTAAACAAATTTTGCGCGTGTTCGTTGCGAAAATCCGCATAATCCGCATAAACGCTGCAATTGTAATCGCAACTGCGAACGCCGCGCGGCAACAACAACGCAGCTCGAGCAGTTGGCCGCGAATTTTTCGTGACGTCGCCGCCTTGTAGGTCGTGAGAAAAAGCCCCAAAAAAGACAAAAGCAAAGCAAACAAACGCAGAAAGCGAAACGTGTAAACGGCGTAGAAGCGATAAAGCGACTCAAATACGCAGCAGATATAATCCCCCCGAAAAGAGAGAGCAAAAACAACAACGGGCAGCGAGAGATTTGTGGCGAAAAATAAGCGAAATTGTTTTATTTTTGTTTCGGCATCTTTGGCGAATTGCGCGAGAGTGTGTGTGTGTGGAGTGGATAGTGCGCGCGTCTGTGAGTGAGCCCGTCTGTGAGTGTGTGTGTGAGTGGCCGAAAAGGAAACGTGAAGGAAGCGAACGGTAAATGCAGCTCCGCAAAAATGTGCAGCCTACAAAACAACGGGGCCAACGTAACGCAGCAGGACCTCCACGATCTGTTGGAAATTTTCGAAAAAAAATCATTCGAGGCGGCGGCCTTTGAGGAAGGAACAGCGGTGAGTGTCCTGCCGGGGTGTCCTCTACGAGTGTATGTGTGTGTGTGTGACATACATTTAGGCGCACGTGCACGTGCTGCTAATGCCGGAAAACGCTTCAGCCAGCCTGCTTTTTGGCTTTTCGCTGCGCGAGGCCACGTCAGATGTCCTGTGCGCTTCCCCCTGGCCCCCTGTTCCCTCTTCCCCGTCTTCCTTCCTTCCTTCCTTCCTTCCTTCCTTACTTCCTTCCCTACGTTCTTAGGTCCTTTCGTGCGCCTTCACTCGTCCTTCTGGCTTTTTGCCGCGCCCCGAAAAATGGAAATCGCTTTTCAGGGAAATCAATAGGCCGCGACACATGCCACTAGTTCCTTCTAATATAATTCCCGTCCCGAAAAGGCATAAAAAGATGTATGATCCGAATCTGAGTGTTACGACTAACAATATGAGTTAGGTATACGAAATGTTTCAGAATTCGATTCCTCCATGAGTCTAACTTCTTAAAATTCAATCTGAGTGTTACGACTAACAATATGACTTAGGTATACGAAATTTGTCAGAATTTTATTTCTCTATGGGTCCATTAGGAAGTCTAAGAAGTCTAACTTCTAAAAATTCCGTTAAAAAGGTTTACAAAACTTTCTTTCCTTAAAAAAAATAGTGTGAAAAGCTTCCCGAGAGGGAAATCGCGTTGTCATGTCAATTAATAGGCCACGAATCATGTTAGTAGTTTCTTCTAATATAATCATGGTCCCGAAAAGCCATAAAAAAGATTTACAAATTAGTGTAAAACAGGTATTTCTTTCGGTATCTTTGAGTAATAATATGACTAATATGCTATGACTAATAATATGACTTAAATATACGACATTTGTCAGAATTCTATTCCTCTATTAGTCTAATTGCTACAATTTCCCATCAAAAAGTTCTCAAAACTTTCTGTCTACAGCCAAGAACTTTCTGCTAGGAATATCGCAATGTCATGGAAATCATTAGGCCACAGCACAGGTCACTGGGTCGTTCTAATGATTTTCAGGGCCCGAAAAGCCTTTCAAAAGACTTGGCTAAAACATGATTATAATACGGGTATTACGATTAGCTATATCATTTTAAAATTCCAATACGATTACCAATATCACTTAAATAAGGGAGTGCAAACTATACAAAATTAGTTAAATTCATACAAAATTAAGTCCTCTATTTGTCTAAGTATTACAGGATACATTTTTCTTTAACATATAAGTACAAAATAAAGGATTATTGGAGAAAAGATTATCCACAACTGTCTTCCTCTATAAACCACCTTCAATAGTTGCCTGAAAAGGGAAGTCGCATCTATAAGTCAATGTACTCTCTTATCCTTATATGGGACCCATAACCATTAAAAGGCTCATTGTCAACGTATTCCATTCCGGGTGATTCCATTAACAAAGTCAATAAATTTCGGGTGTACGAAGTATACAAAATAAAGTACGTTTAGTCCCACCTTTCCAAACTTTCCTCCCGAGGTCAATTGTTTTTCTTTAAACACACATCAGCGGGATTAAGTAAACCTTTAAATATAAGTAATTTACAACAAGTAACTTTCTTAATATCAGAAAAGCTCTGCTGTATATGATCTTTGACTCAAGGACATTGAGTATACTCAAAAACAAGGAAGTTTAGTCTTCTTATAATGAAACAACCAACTCAAATACTATAAACACTCTGTTGATCCGTATTTTAATTGAATTAGGAAATTCCACAGCCCGGAAATGTTCTCCAGTGACTTTGTTCTCAAATCCGCACTCACTTGGTTAAATCCAACGCCCCAACATGCTTTGCTAAGCGGTAATTAAAAGCCTAATGACCTTTTTAAGACCCGCTCTCGACCCACGCATTAATGTGCATTATTTTCCCCACCGGCACGCAGTCCCCTCCCCATGCCCTCGTTGCTCTTTTCCTTTGTTTTCCGCCCGCTCTACGACTTTTCCCCCCTTTCAGCGTCACGCACGCGTTTTAATAGGCCACTAATTCCGTGTTATCGCTTAGCCGGCAATGGCAAAAAACAATTCAATTGCGTTGGCAACAGCGAACTGTTTGGCTTAGCTTAGCCGCTGTTCCGCTGCTCATTTGCATGCCAGCGTTTGAGGAGTGCGGAAAAAATGTAGTGCAGCCGCAGGGCACCTGGAAACAGAGCGAGGAAAAGCCAAGTGAAAACTTGGCACGTAACTCACGTTTCCATCATCGGTTTGTGCAGCTGCAATCGACGTCTCACATAATTGATAAGCGCGCCCCCAACAACTTTGTTGCCATTCCACAATGGCAAAAGGCGGGCGGTATTTATCAGTTGGCCAGGCCAGGCAGTGTTTATCAAACAGTGGCTCTGGCTCTGCTTCTGGCGCTGCCCTGGCTCTGACTGTTATCACTCCCCCCGCCAAAGCGCCAGCCTTCGGTTTGATTTTACGTGCGAGTTGTTTTCTTATCATTCGGCAATTTGAAGGCACACAAACAAACGCAACCCAAGTCGCTTTGTGGCAAAAAGGCATTGCATTCGATGGGGTGCAAAGGGTGAAACGATGTTTGTGTTCTTGTCTACCTCTCCGGCCCGACGGGGTTCAAGGTTAAGTTTAGAAACTGCGATTAGATTAGGCGCCCGTCAGTGCCGCAGCATTTTAGTCAATGCTGTAGGCCCAGGGAACTCTTGGAAATCGAAAAAGTTGAGGTTTACTCGAGAAATCAGAAACTGATTCGCTGGCAAACTGGTTGCGGTTTCTAGGGCTTGTGATGTGTCAAATGGGAGCAGTTTTTATCGTTTCAAAACGTTAGACCTTCAAAAATTCCGATTATGTTCTGTTTCCCTATTATGTGACCCCAAAATGACTTTACGGGACTTATGATCCGTCAGAAATTGGTGTAGTAACTTTTTAACCTTTCAAAACCTTACAACTTCTTGATTTCTTTTCAAAAAATTCAATCGTGATCTATTATCAATCAAGTTTATGTAATAGGGAGAATAATACGATCTTTATATGATCTTTTATAAATAATAAGAGTTTTCCAGACTTCAAAACCCTGGAACTTAGGCCCAAACCTACATAATTCCTGTTTAAAAAGTTCAATCATGTTTTATTAGGTATTACTAAAGGGATCATGATCTTTTACCAATAACTATTATAGAAAAACATGGGAATCAAAACTGTATGTATATAGTTTAGTTGAGAGCGAATAAGTATCTCTCTGTTCGATCAATTCACACCTTGTCAGTAGATTTCTTTGTGCTCACTCTGTTATCGGGGCTCTCTGCTTTTCTAATAGTATACAATTCTAGTATTATATTATACAGAAATATTATGTGACTCGAAACTGGTTTCAAGTATCCAATGATTAGTCATAAATAGCAACAGTTATCAACATTTCAAACCAAAATTATCGATCGTATTCTCTTACCAATAACCTTTTAATGATAGAGAAACATTGTGCTGCTCAAACTGGATAAAAACACTCCACAAAATATCTAGTTTAGTCGAAAACGCAAAAGTATCTCGCGGTTCGATCCACTCACACCTTGTCAGTACTTTTCTTTGTGTTCACCCTCTTATCGAGGCAAACAAAAACAAACCTTTATAGGTGGCTCCCTGCCCGGCACGTGACACAATAATTTGCGTTTCAGCCTCGGAATTCGCTTTATCAGCAAGCCACAAAAAACCAGGCACTCCCCGGAATTACATCAAGAAATTTAAACGTTTATTGTTTAACATTCATTCCAAAAAAAATCACATTTATAGAGTATCTTGGATTGCAAAAAAAAATTACATTTATACTTCTATATTTGATTAGTTATGCCAGAAAAAAAATACAAAAAAAAAAGGTATTTCTTCTGTAGCTTTGCAGTAGACGCCGATTGATCGTTGACTAGTACTATGTTAGTATGCCCTTAGAAGCCATGGAAGCAGCGTCGGATTTCCTCCTCAAAGTCTCCGTGGGCCAGGTCGAGCTTGACGAAGTCCGAGTACCCTTCGCTCTCCAGCCGATTCTGCGCCCAAAGGATCAACTTGACGAGAAACACCATCCGCGGCTCCATGGGAGTGTCCTTTGAAGGGTTCTCTGCCTGCTGGCATCGTAGCATCGCGGAATTTAGCTCCTTGGCCACGCTCTGGCGATAGGTTTGGCACGTCAGCTCTTCGAGGGGACTCTTCTCCGGCCGATCAAAGGCCAGAAGGCCCATGGCCCGCTCCATTTCCCGGATCTGGGCGTCATCCACCTTGGACGGGTTCGAGGCCAAGCTGAGGGACCCACCCTTGGCCTTCTGCTCCCTAACCAGCTCGATGAGCCGCAACTGCTGCATGTGGAAGTACATAAAGTTGTCGGTCTCGAAGAGGCGTGGATACAGCCGCGTGGCCAGGTCCATGGCGTACTTAATCTTGCCCACTCGCACGGCTTCCTGGACCGTCAGTCGGTCCCCAATGTGGCCAAGTAGAGCCGGGTTTACGGCAGCTTCGGCCACAAAACGCTTGGCAGCTTCCTCGTAGCCTTCTGTAACCGAAAATTCGCCATTAAGGAACAATTAAGGACAAAGCTATGTGATATTTGTGGGGTACAAACCTGCCACCAGGTAGTTCATTACCAAGCGGTTGAGGTCCGCTTGCCGGAACTGGTAGCTCCGCATTCGATGGGGCCACGAGGTGGGTGGCGTAGAACCGGCCATTGTTAATTGATCTAGTGGGCTGTATGTACTAGAAGGAGAAGTATCTTGAAAGCAATACAAGGCAACCCACAAGTATCCCCTGAAAACCCTAAAGAATAGACACTACATAGGTGTTGATAGTGGAAATGGGTATACGAAAAAAAACATACCTATCCAATAAGCAGATCTTTAATGTGGAGTGTAGGTACTAGAAGAAGAAGTATCTTGAAAGCAATACAACCTACAGGGATCCTATGAAATCCCTACATATATGACACTACATATATGTTGATGGTGGAACTGGGAATACCCATAAGTATCTAATAGGGAGTTCTTTTGCTTGTTCTTTGTCATTATGTGGGGTGTAGGTCTTAGAAAGAAAAGTATCTTGAAAGCAATACAAAGCAGCATACAGGGATCCTATGAAAACCGTAAAGTGTAGGTACTTTGTGTGGATGATGGATGCAGAAATATAAGGTTAGGTACTAGAAAGAATAGTATCTTGAAAGCAATACCAAGGATCCCCTAAAAACCCTAAATGGTAGAGTATATGTTGATGATGGAAATGGAAATACGAAAATCGCATAGGTATTCAATAAAGAGATCTTTATTATGTGGAGTGTAGGTACTAGAAGGATAAGCATCTTGAAAGCAATACAAAGCAACCTACAGGGATGACATAAGGAGTTCTTTTGCAACCTACAAGGATCCTTCATTAACCTTAACGAGTAAATGATATAAGTAAATAATGGATGTCGATATATTAAAAACTCATGAGCATCCAATAAGGAAATCTTTTGTTTGTTCTCTGTCATTATAAATGGTTACAATGAATTACAAGTAGACTTTAATGTAACGCAACAAAGTAAATTGTTTCCGACGCCTCATTTTCCGTATAAGCAGAGACTTTCATCTCCATATGGCGTGCGTTCTGAGCCGATCATCCATCGACAATGTGCTAATCATTATATCACTTTTGTTTTCAGCTTGATATAATTTTTGCGCATTTATTATACTCGTACGGCTGTGATTTATTTTCACGACCTGTCTACAACGGCATTGAAAAACTGTTGCAAATGCAAATGCATGGGTGCGCGCGCGGGTGTCAGGGATGAGTGTTTGGGTGGATCGGTGGGTGGGTGTTGGTGGGTGTCGGTGGGTCATCTGTCTGCTCGTGTGGGCGCCAAAAGTGTTTCGCACTCGCTCTGAATTTCTCTCCCAGCCAAGCCGAAATGTCTAAAAATAGCGGGAAGGCTCTCGCCTCTATAAAACATTTCAGCATTTCAAAAAACTCGTTCACAGTCTCGCGGTTGTTTTTATAATATTTTTGGCTTGCCTTGCAGATTTTTTTAAACCAAACCAAACCCACCTGTTGTTGTTTTTCCTATGCGATTGCCGTCGTTGTCATTTGATGGATACGGAAAAATTCCGAGTTTTGCATAAAAATATGCAACTATGCTCCTCTGGTTCCTGAAACTTTCGAAAAAAACTTTATTTGCCCTGGAAAATCACAAGTTTCCAGGGAGGAGTGTAGTGATGGCTGCCAATTTCTGTTTCTGTGGGTTTTCCTTGGGATTTCTGCTGCTTGACTATTTTGGGTGATAACGCAACCAATTTTGAGGATAAAACGGCCGCGGAGCGAACGCTGCCTCTGGGGCCTGCTGGAACACTGTCCTGGCGTTCTGGCGTTCTCCGGGACTCGAACTGCAGCTCTGCCTCCGCAATTATGTGTATCCCGCCGCGCCCTTCCAGTCTGCAGCTCGCACTTCCAGGACGCCGGAGATGTTGCACTCACTTTTGGGGGTTGCAACCGAGCACGCTTCCATCGACATCGACAGTGGAGCCTGCCACCAGGTTGACCCATTCGCTCGCGGTGCTCGTATTTGCATACTGGCACTGGGCATCCGCATCCTGTTCGCCTGGGAGTGCTGGCAGCGGTCTGTGCGGATGCCACGCCCCCGGTCGACGCCCACTTTCCACCCCCAACCGCCGGAGCGAATGCAGCTGAGTGCTGCAAGCAGCGCGCCGTCATTTGTGTGGGCGTTTTGGAAAACGCGGCACAGGCGCGCAGTAGTCGAAGGAGCAGCAGCCGGAAAGGCAGCCAAGTGGCGGACGGAGTGGCGGAGTGCCTTCCAGCGCAACAACTGCAACTCTCCACCGCACAGTGGGGTCCATTCCAGGTCTCAAAGGGTGCTTTTCAGTGCTTACCAGAGTGTAATCTAGGATAATCATTTTAGTTTCAGACCAAGAACCGGGTCAAGGCGAAAGGGAAATCATATAACCAAACGGGTAGGGGATAGCCATTGAAGTTTTTATGTATTTAACAATTACTATTTGTATAAAATGTTTACAAAACTATCCCCAATTAGAGAGTAAAGTTGCAAGGTCTTCTAACTACATTATTTAGCTTTCGTATAAAGCTCATATTTCCTATATTGGTTTAAAAACTACTTAAATATATGTTTATATAGATTTGTTATCCATTTTATCATATTTTATGGTAGATTTTCTTTTTTATTTGCCCCATATTAGTTTAAAAATAACTTAAATATATGTAGAGTATATCGATTTTTTCTCCTTTTTTTATATTTTATGGCAATGATTAAATTTCCTGAGGAATAGTAGAATTTTTTACGAAGTAATCTTGGGGTTAATTAGGAAGTAGCTCAGAAGGTTAGTAGGGTTAATGGAGAATTACGAGTAGGTAAGGTTGGATGTGATGTTTTCGCCTTGGCAAACTTCAAGTTGAAACCAATATTAACATATCAAACATCATGAATTCGCGCCCAAAGCTATTTAAACAAATAGCCAAGGTTAAACGTATTATTATGATTGATATTTAATGATTTGAAAGAGTTTGTCAGGCATGACAAAATGAGCTTTTGTTCGATGTCATCTGTTTAGAAAGCTGTGAAATGAGCGAGAAGCTGCTGCTAAAATGCGGGTCAATGCTAAAATGATTTGGATCAAATGTATTTATAATTTGTTTTATTCGTGTTTATAGTTGTTTGCCCCAGGAAAACTTGTAGGTTTCACACAAATTTCTCGATCGGACCCACGGTGCTCTCTTGTTATCGGTTCTTGCACCCTTTTTCTGATTGCCTGTTGCACATTGAACTTTGCGCCCACGCGTCTGCATCTGACGCCTCCTGCCGCCCCCTTTTCAAGGCTACCGCGTGCGGTTGGGTGTATATCCGCGACAGCTGTTGCAGCAAGATGCGTGGGTCGCACCGCAGACACTTGTGCCAGGTGCCCAGGAACGGCAGCGCATAAACGGGCCGGCCGTTCGCCGCCCAGTGCATCCCATTTGGTGGCGGGGCAGTAACCGTAGTAACAGCTGCTGGAAGCGATTATTGGGGATGCAACAGCCCCGCCCGGGCGCATGTCCGGAAGAGAGAGAGAGACGCCGCCGCGCCGGTTCGATTCGATTAAGGGCCACTCCGTTGAAGCGGCGCGATTCCAGTGATGCTGCTGCTTCCACCGAATGTTGCAACGCAGCAGAGAGTGCAACACCCTGCGCCGGAAGTGCTTGTGCTTTCCGGTCTTCCGGGACTAACTGCCTCGCATCCGGGACCACCACGCACCCATGATTAGAAGCAGCCGTTTCGCAGCAACCGTTTCGGATGCTGCGGATTTTGAAGCCATCCACGAACTTTGCCCTCCTGGGCGCCTGCTTCTTGCCAGATAAAATCGATAATGTACGAAACGGCAATGCCGCGTAACCCGAGATCTGCCAGCGGGGGGAGTTTTCGGACTGCCACATGGCATGGCAGGTTCTGGTATGGGGGTTACGGAATTTGGTCCGCAAAAAAAGGTAAATAAATTGGGAAAAGTTGCGCTAAAGCTGCTGGGAGTTTGTGAAGTGCGATTAACAGGCGCTCACGATTTTTTTGTGTCGGGATTTATTGATTTTAATTGGTGGCGAACACGGCGAAAAAATATGATTAAACTATATTTCACTCAATTAATTTATTAAAATTAAAAACCAATTGATTTCTAAGTCAAACCAAGTCGGAATGTTTGAATTAATTTGCCAAAAGATAACCCTCTCTGGTTGTAGTATAAATTCCATCTAGTTTAATCTCTGTTTGCGTTCGCCGAATTAAATCGATTAGTGAAATGACCTTCTTTTAACATTACACTGAACTGTCTGATGGGAAAGCAGAAAGCGAGGAAAGCGATCCGTGTGGCGGGGAAAAGCATTCTCTGGGAAACTCGCTCGCCACATGCCAGTGGGTTGCTTTTTGGGCGGGCGAAAGCGAAATCTCCTCCCGACCCGACGCGACCCGACCCGAAAATGTAAGCGAAAAGTTAAGCGAATGATGAATAGATTTCTGGAACCCCTTCATGCCAATAAACCAGCAAAGGGCACAGATTTTCATGTCGATTCCCTTTGTGTCGAAACATTCACATGTGTTTATTTTTGGGAGCCGAAAGAGCCAAGGGCTGCCCATGGCTGCAATAAACCGTTTGTTGCGCACCGCCCACGTGGCTGTCATTTGGCGAGCTCAATTATTGCAAACTGTTTTAAGCAAAATTCATTTGGCTCATCAACGTGGCCCAAATACTTCCGGCTCAAACGTGTTTTGAAGAGACCAGACCCGGACCCTCTAGCGGCTCCCCCACAAAGTGGCTTTCAAAGTCTTTCGAAAGTTGTCTCGCACTATCTCGTGTGCTTTTCCCCCCATTCCATATTTATGCACTCTAGAAAAATAAATGCAAATCACTGCACCGCCGGCAATTTGCATATTAAACGATCATTAAAATCTCCTATTGATACGGATGAAGTGGCATAAATTAAGAGGAAGAGATTAGCCGCAAAAAATAAGGGGAAACTTGACTTGTTTTCGTCTTCAATTTTTCCCTTTAAAAGCAAACAAAGCTTATTGTTTCAGGCTTTCAAGAACTTCTCAATCGTAAATACGAGAATGATACGTTGGCAGAACTGAACTGTACTGGCGTGGAGGAACCTGATCCCAATTTCAATTCCAATTCCGATTCTCTTCGAAACGTGGGCGCAACTTGTTTGTGTTTCCTTGGGGGTCTTTGAACGGCAAAGCGCGCAGCAGCGGCGGCAGCGGCAGCAACGCGCTGCACATTTAAAAGCGCAAGCATAAATCATGTAAACAACAAAAAAAAACACCAGAAACAAGAACAATAACGAGTATAAAACAAGCCGCCGGGGAGTGGTCAGTGGCCCCAGTTCTTTTTAGTTCGAGCTCTGAATAATTCATTCAAGAAAAGCCATTTTCCCTGTCGCCCCAAATTGATGAATATGCAACGTGTAGGTTGCACAGAGGCCGGCCGCTTCACTTCTGGTTTTCAGTTGCCATTTGCCAAAAATAAGTCAAGATTCGAGGTTGCAGCCCAGACATGCCTACAGTCAAACCACGGAAATTGTACCCTTGGTGCACTTCAATTTGTGTGCTTGATGAAAGTTGCTTTTCGAACCATAAAGCAGGTTTCATCTTTTGCTCTTAAAAATGTGTGATATGTTAAATTCGATGCTTAAACCATTACTTTAAGGATGGATAACATTTAAAAAAAGGTTACTTGTGCTAACTTACTTGCCATTGTTAAGGGAAGTTGCTTTTAAAACGTAAAGCATGCTTTTCGAACCATGAAGCATGTTTCATCTTTCGCTATTAAAAATGTGAAATTTGTTAAGTCCGATGTTTAAACCCATACAAAATGGTTGGATAACATTTAAAATTAGGTTGCTTATACAATACTAACTTACCTGCAATTGTTAAAGAAAGTTGCTTTTAAAAGGTAAAGCATGCTTTTAGATTTGCTCTTGGAATATTTAATGTATTTAATCCGGGATTAAAGTCTAGATAAGAATACTACCTATCTATGCAAATTGTAGTTAGGAGATATTCAGTTTTTATGGATTACATTGAAAATGTGTAATTTATTTTTAATTTTCATGCAATGTTGCATGAAAGTTGCTTTAGAAAATGTAAAGCATGCTTCGTGTTTTGCGCTTGAAATATTCAATGTATTTAATCCGGGATTAAAATCCAGACAAGGATACTGCCAACCTACGTAAATTGAAGCTTAAAGATGTTTAGTTTTAATGGATTACATTTAAAATGTGTATTTTTTTTTAATTTGCATGCATTGATGCATGAAACTTGCTTTAGAATATGTAAAGCATGCTTCGTGTTTTGCTCTCATAAGTGTATAATGTGCCTTAATCCAGACATGGTTACCGTTTGTCAACCTAAAGAAATCGTAGTAAAAAAAACATTCAGTGTTATTAGATTTAAAAATGCATTGTTTATAAATTCCTTCAATGTTGTAACAAAGTTGCTTTTCCATATCAAAAGCTTGCTTTTAAGCTGTGCTCATGGGCACTCCATAGCTCGTCTTGGAATCTCCTTTAACCTCGGCAAGTTCGAGTCAAAGAAGCTCATTGTCGCGGTAATGAGGGCGACCTGTACCGTCCGAGCTGTGTGTGTGGGAACTCTTTGCCTTTTGCTGCTGGCCTGTGCCCGCTCGAGTTGGTTCGGTTCGGTTGGTGGTTAAGTTTTTCTCGATTCGCCGCTGCCACGAGTCCGATTGCGAGTGTTTTCTGCATTGCGGTTTCTTGTCGCTGCTGCTGCTGTTGTTGCTGCTGCTGCTGCTGCTGCTGTGGATGTGGCTGTTTTGTGTTGTTTCTTTAGTTTTCGAGTTTTTCTTTTGCGCTTTTTTGAGAGCGAAGAAAAGTGTGTGTCTTGTCGCATTGGCCGCGTCTGCTGCATTTCTGTTGGCCCAGCAACGGCACTGGCTTTAAAATCCGGGTTTGTGAGCAAAACTGCACAGCGGCTTGGGCCGTCGTCGGTTTAAATTTCTTATTTGGGTCAGCCGAGCGATGATGAAAGCCCACGACGACGACTACGACGACGACGACGATGATAATGATGATGATGATGGGGGGGATGCCGGTGATGATCGCTGTGCTGGCAAACTATTTTTCTCGGCTCGCTGTAACTACATATGGCGCGCGTCTGTTTGTTGTTTTTAAGTTTTACAGCGCCTTTGGACCAGGCGCACAGTTTTCCAAGCAGCGCCATTTACAGTTGCATTCACTCGCTCGCTCGCTCGCTCGTTCGCCTGCTTGCCGGCCCGCTCGCTTACAATCAAAATAAATACAATCTGCGACCGCAGCTGCAGCAGCAAAAACAACAAAGCAATGACAGAGGCAGCGAGCAAGCAGTTCACTGCACACAAAAGTAGCAGCTTCTCTTTGTGTTTTATGTATGGATGGGATGACGACTGCTTGTAACGGCAACGACACGTCTCCAACTTGGCGCTCACTCACGCATACATACACTGCAACAAACAGCGGCCATTAATGGTTTTTTTTTTTTTAGCATCCTACATTGCTCTCATAAGCTCTTCGGGCTGGAAGAGGTGGCAGTCGCTTGAGTGCAAAAAGTAGCCAAAAATGGGATGAGGCTTTCGGGGGGAGGCAATTTGTTGTTTAGATAATAATGTCATAGTTATTTACCTAAAAGAGGGGCTCAACATGTTTGTTAAAAGCTTATTGTTTAAAGGAGCGACCCGCAAACAAATTCCCCAATGTAAACACTGATTGAAGCCACTTAAAAGCTATAAATAAATGCAAAAGCTGATGCAAGCTTAAAAATCGTTTGTTTTGGGCAATAAATAAGCAATTATTTATGACATTATTAGAGTTTAATCTGATAGCGCAAATGGTAGACAGCAAAACAAATTACCAATCCATAAAAATTGATTAAAATGACCAGTAGTAGTGCCATAAAAAGCAAAAAGTAGCTATAAACGGCAAAAAAAGATTATAATTTATATTTTACGGATTATTATTTAACATATATTTACAAATTTAGGGTGATCTAGAAAATCATTTGATATGAAATTTAAATCGCAATATTTTGACTTTTTTTTGTCTCTAAACAACTCCAAATGGGCATCACTACTTTCTAGCCGCTGCAAGGCAAACAAAAACAAAAGCACACTTGTACTGAGAGTGACAGAGACAGGGCAGCATCATTTGGCTTTTGCGATTTTTTGTCGGTTTAATGAAGAGAGCTTAAACTTAGTCTTTATATAATTTTTGGAGGCAGCTCTTATGCAATTTGGGGCCGTAAAAAAGTACAAAACAAATGCCATAAGCGGTCATTTGGCTTTTGCGTGTTTACGTTGCTGGTAATTGCGTTTTAGTTGTTTTGCTCGTTTGCTTCGCTCTGCATAGTTTTTCCCACTCTCTCGCTCGCTCGCTCGCCCGCTCGACTAGTTTTCGCCAGGTTTGTTTTGCTCGTTGCTTCGCCTCTATTGTTGTTGCTAATTTTTGCGCAGCTTGTTTTCGCCCCCCCTCCTTTAGCTTTTATATTATTTGCACTTTTCTCTTGCCTAGTGTTTGCGCTAAAAACCTGTTTTTTCAAGGCGTTTCTGAGATTTGCTGTTGCTTTTTTTTTTTATCTATTTGTTTGTCTGGGCCAGCTGGCTGAGGGCCACGCCCACCCCCGGCCCGCCTCTTGACGGAGCGTCTATTTTTAGTCAGTCGATAGGAAGACAACCTTTAGATGTCTTGCAATCAGAACGCATATTACACAATTAACTGCGACCAGATTGATGGCTGTGCCGTAACTTGGCAATTTCCTAGGGGCTAGCAGGGGCTAGCTTATCGCCCTGAACTCCTCTAGTGACTAGCGTCACTCTATGAGTGGCGGCCAGATAGCCAGCAAGCCGCACGACTCGACTCCCCTTCCCGGGGACGCGTCAGGTTCCATTGAACTCGGGACAAGAATTTCTACACACACGGCCAGGCCACATACTATACTCGTACAAGCACTTGTAAAAACCAGTTGCACTCTGCGTTCTAATCTCGGCGAGCATTACTCGTAAGTCGCCGGCTCTGGTTGCTGAGTTATGCCAGCAATTGACTTTGCATGCTGCCCCGCGAATAATCAGCAATGTAATCGTCAAAGTCAATGGGTTTTCCAGGGATTACCGGGGGAGGGAGGTCATTGGAGTCAATGGAAAAGCCCGCAGAGGTGTCATGTTCCCAAGCTTACAATCCTACGGGATGTATAAGTCCGGTCTCAGCAATGGTTTTCATATTTAGACATCCAAAACTGCAATACCCTTTTAATAAGTTGAATAGGAACTATAGTTCCTACAGGAACCCACATTAATATATCCCAAACCATTACTTAATCGCATTACCGTGCCATCTTCTTTAGAAGTATCACATCTCCAAGAAAAGGGAATGTATGGGATGTATAACTTGTAAAAGTCCCCAAACTATTACTTAATCGTTTTACCTTGCCATCTTTTTGAGAAGTATCACGTCTCCAAGAAAAAGGAATACGCAAAGCCCGCAAAGGTGTTAAGTTTATAAGCTTAGTAAATCTACTGGATGTATAACTTGTTTAAGTCTCTTAAGAAAAAGTGCACATCCAAAAACTAATTCCTTAGATCAAATAGGAACTAGGAAGCCACACTAATCTATCACAAACCCTTATTTATTCGTATTACCCTGATATTCTTTTCCGGAGTATGACATCTCTATGAAATTCGAGTGTGAAAGCTCTTGCAGACATGTTAGGTTTCTTTCATTTTCGGGTTTCGGGAGTGTTTGGGAAATTATTTCTCAAAAACGTAACTTTATTAGAACTACCTTTCAATAGCATTACCCATCCTTCCTTTTCAGGAGTATGACATCTCCAAGAAATGCGAATATCTCTTCAAACTCGACTACAGCGTCATCGAGCTGGACAATGCCAACGGGCTGCTCAGTCCGCGCTATCCCGGCCGCATCTTCATCCCGGAATACGAGCACGGACATATGGCCAAAACGCTGATACCGGGCAATGGACTATTTGGACCTGTAGGCGGTGGGATCGGCGGTGGAGGAGGAGGTTCCTCCGGGACGACAGCCACCGCAACGCCTTTGAACAGTAGTGCTGGAAGCACTGGAAGCGAAGGCGTGGGCATCCAAGCTTTTGTAACCTTTGCCAATCCCCTGCAGACGCCACAGCAACAACAGCTACAGCAGCAACAACATCCTTTCCAGCAGCAATATCCCTCCCAGCAGCAACAACAGCAACAGCAATCACAACAACAGTCGCAGCATACAATCTACGAGGACCAGTACGATATCCAGCGGATGCGAGAGCTGGTGACCATGGCCAAGTACGCGCGGTGTCGCCAGCGATTCGCCGTGCCCGTGATCATGTACAGGGGCAAGTATATCTGCCGATCTGCCACGCTGTCCGTAATGCCCGAAACCTATGGACGGAAGGTGGTGGACTACGCGTACGATTGCCTGAGCGGGGGAAACTATACGGCAACGAACGGCGAGGAGAACGATGCCGACTCCACGGACGAATCGCTGATCAACCACATTCACGACCAGGCGCAGTCGCAGTTCAGCTACGACGAGGTCATCAAGAGCGACATCCAACTGCTGCACACACTCAATGTTTCCACGATTGTGGACCTCATGGTGGAGAACCGCAAGATAAAATACTTCATGGCGTGAGTGGGAGAAACCTATAAATCCCGAACAAGTCCTTTGACCACACACTATCTTTGCAGAGTTTCGTCGTCGGAGAAGGCGGACCCCAACAAGCACTACAAGAGCTTCAACCTGCTGTCGTTGCCGTACCCGGGCTGTGAGTTCTTCAAGAAGTTCCGGGACAACAACTACATGGCCCGCAACCTGCACTACAACTGGAAGCAGTCGTTCAACGATGCCAACATCAACATACCCAACATGGGACCTGCCGCCGATATCGATGTGGTGTGGCCCGAGTACAAGGACTGGGATCTGGTGGCCATTACGCAGAACTATCTGCGTGCCACCCTCAAGTACGTGCAAGAGGAGAGCTCCGGCCTGCTGATCCATTGCATCAGCGGTTGGGATCGCACTCCGCTGTTTGTGTCCCTCGTGCGGTTGTCTCTGTGGGCCGATGGCCTCATCCACCAGTCACTCAATGCCCTGCAAATGGCATACTTTACGCTAGCCTACGATTGGTACTTGTTCGGCCATCAGCTACCCGATCGCCTCAAGCGGGGCGAGGACATCATGTTCTTCTGCTTCCACGTCCTCAAATTCATCACGGACGAGGAGTACAGCATCGTGGAGCACCGCAAGCGAACCAAGACCTCCAGCAGCAGCGGCAGCAGTGTGATCGTCATCAAGTCTGAGTGCGACGACGAGCCGCTCAAGGAGTGAGTTACACCCAAGCAAACCTTTTTAGTTGGTTCTATATCCATGTATATTTGCAGGGACTACATTCTGGCCTTCGATCAAGATAGTAACGATAGCTACTCAAACTGTTCCAACTGTGATATGTCCATAACAGATAACTTTTATGTCAACCCGTTGACCAGCAGATCGCCCAATCCGAAGAGGTAAACAAGCTGTGAATGAGTCACACGAAACATCTCCTAATTGCCGCTCCCAATCGCTGTTTTAGATCCCGAACCAGCCCCATTTCAGTGCCCGGATCGAATGCGCGACAGAGGCAGGAGTCGACGTCCTCGAACGGAAGCTGGCAGGTGGTCACGGATACGGGCTCCATTGACTCGATGATGAACGGCAGCTACATGATGCGGTTCGTGGCCCAGCAGGCGACGGACGGTGGCGGCTCCTCGAACATTCCCATCTGCAACGGCGGCAACGGCTATCACTGCAGCACGAACACAGCCTCGAGCGGCAGTGGCAGTGGGAGCAGCATCAGCAACGGCAGCGCGACGCACGGTTTCGCAAACGGTTCCTCCAAAGACCTCGGCGCCAGCACCATGGCCACCAAGCAGTGCATTAATTTGTAGGTTTCCACAGCTTGAACCCATTTTAAATATCCTAAGCTCATTTTAAACATCCTAAGCCCATCTTAAACATCTTAAACCCATCTTAAATCCATCTTAAACATATTAAATCAGCGGTGGGCACAGATTTATAACTTGGGAGACGGCCCAAAAAAGGGTCTCCGTCCGATTTTTTGGATCTACATATTTTGGTTGTGCAATTTCACACATTCTCTTTCCACCGTCATCTTCGGATGACGTGCACATTTCGATTCCCTTTTCTTCGAGACCTTCGGTATTGAGTCCCCTTTTCACCGTCAAATTCCTAACACTGGTAGCCGAAAGAGCTATGGCCTGTCCACCCCTGTCTTAAATTCACCTTAAACCCATCCTAAACAATCACTAATCGTGTTCTCTTTTCTTTCCAGACGAAAGCAACGCCTGAATGCTGTGCGCGCCATCTTCATACAGGCCTACGGGAAGACAATTGGACTGAAATTCAAGGAGGGCTCCTCCATGAACCTGGCCACGTTCATTGGCAACCTGGCGGACCAACTGTTTTGAAGGCTTTGCCCCGCCCGATTGTTAGCCTCCCTTCCCAGATTGTTTGTTTCTTGTTAGTTAGTTGTGCCGCGCTCTCCACCAAACGACTGTATTTTCATAGACCTGTTGAATTTCGTTCTGTTGTGATTGTTGTTGATTGTGTAATGGATGATAACTGATTACTACTGATAAGCATCGAACGAATTAGCGAGCGATCGATCGAACTTTCCTACAAAACGTGCATAGTACAACGTCTCGTCCCCAGCTCCCAGCTCCCAGATCCACATCCACGTCCGAGTCCCTGCTCCCAGCTCCCCCGCTCTTTGTTTGTTTAGTTGTTAGTTTGTCGAGAATGCAAAGCAAGCGGATTGCCCCCACAAGCGGTCCGGTTTATACAATAGCCTTAAGTTGTAATTTATAGTAATGTATTTTTTAAATAAACTTATGTGCATTTGATACAAAGTGCGGTCAGAAATGTGTTTTTAGGCGTCGGCATCTGCGAAAGGTCTGCTTCTGGAGAGCTTTCTTCATGTCAAGCCGTTTCAACATGACGCGACATTTTCGAATGAAAAACTTGAAGCATTCGGGAGGCACCTGGAGAGGAGGCAGCACGACCGGCTCTTGGTTTTCGTAATCAGCTTGTCCCTCATCATTTTGGGCATACTGTTTTTTAACGGCCATTGCGTTGGCGATTATTTCAGCGAGTCTGTCCGGGGGGAATGCGGCGCGTACCTCCGGTGGTACATCCGGTAGCATCTTAAGGGGTATTTCAAATTCGTTGTCACTATCATCTTCTGAATCGACATACTGGTCACTGGGCGAGGGAGCAGCATTTGCGGCGGGATCTTCCTTCTTAACTTCCTCCTTAACCACTGGAGGTTGTGATGCGTTTCTTCCGTCTGGTAGAAGCTCCTTCACCCTGATTTTCTTGAGAAACTCCTTGTACCGCTTGTCAATCGCTGCCATATCCTCGGGGGTCAGCACGTGGGTGGCCTTCTCCGCACGCTCCTGCTGCAGTATCAGATGCATGATCTCCATTTGCAGGCGATGGCGTTGTTTGGTATTCAGCGACTCCACCAAGGGCACCTGTGACATGAGCATGTGGCGGATATAGCTGTTCTTTCCCCTCCCAGGGTTGGGGTCGGTGAGTAGCTCGTGCGTGCGGGCGACAACCGGACGGAGGTCGGCGGGCACCTGGTCGTGGATCTTCATGAGCAGGGGAACGAAGGCCTTGAGGTCGTGCCAGCGCCACTGCAGGACCTCGGAGGCGAAAGTGATGTCCAGGCCGGCGTCCGTGTAGGCTTTGTTGAAGGCCTTGGTGATCCGCTCCCAGCCTTTGGTCAGGTAATACTCGGTGGTGGTGTTCACAATGTACGGATGCTGGCAGACGAGATTCATCAGCAGGAGGTCGTTGAGGACGATGTCGTCCTTGTGGCTCCTGAAGGAAATGTTGATATTCATCATGTCCGTCTCGTCGTCGTCGTCGCTCTCGGTTTTCGGATCGGGAGCCTCGGTCATTTTGTATCGACTATGATCGTTTGGGCAGAGAAGTATGAAAACAATGTGCAATTGAGATTGAAATTCAATTGTCAAGTGTTGGCTAATGACAAGTCGTGTTGGTAATCGATAGTTTTGAGGAAAATTGCATCTGGCAATGCTTTGGTATTTTTTGAAATTTGATTTACTAGAATTTGTTTTTATTTATATATTTTTATTAATAAGGTATACGGGATTTCCAGGTACTCTTTTATGGACTTTTGTCGTTTTTTTTGTAGCCCGAACAGTTAAAGTAGCTTGTACAAATCTTATTAAAAATAGGTAACATATACTTCTGGCTCGAGTCCTCAGAGATCAGTTGATCAGATCCCTCGGTGATATTGGGCTATTTTGAAGTTATTTAAAGACAGTTTTAGCTCTACTCGGAGCTGGCACTCTTCCTTAAATAATAGTACTCATTACCGATAAGAAAGGAAACTCAAATAAATGCTAATATAATTTTTTAAGAAATAGTTTGCTCATAGCCCTTTTAATAATTTGGGGCTTTTTTGAAGTTCGATAAAACGCTCTTCCATAAATAATAGTCCCCATGAGTCCCCGATAGCCCTCCTAATAAAGCGTAATTAGAAATAAAAGCTCAACCTTCCACTATAAATGCATAAAACCCCAAACCTAAATTGAGTTTGGTATATACCGATACCCTTTAATCGATAGCCGCCACCGATAGGCGATAACACTACCGGGGCCACCACTAACGAAGAAGCGTCGTGAAAAAAGCCGCAAAATATACACAAATTCGCCAATATCCTAAAAAAGCGACCCCAAGGAGCCCCCGAAACGCCCCAGGATGAGCGGCGGCACGATGTTGTACGGCGGCGACGAGATCGGCGCCCTCGTCTTCGATCCCGGACACCACTCGCTGCGAGTGGGCTACGCGCAGGAGGACTCCCCCAAGGCGGAGATTCCCTCGGTTGTGGGCATCGGAGCGGCCCCCGAGACCAACCTGGATCCCGAGACCAAGACCGACAACAATGCCACGCCCAACAGTGAGTTTTCATTCATCGCAGCCCCCTATTTTCATAGCAAAATCCACCCCTAATTCATGATCCATGATCTATGATTTATGATCCCTGCGTGCCCCGTAATCCCCTCCAGATGCCGATCAGAGAAAGTTCTATGTGGACACCAACTACGTGAACGTGCCGCGCTCGCAGATGGAGGTGCAGACGTACATGAAGGACGGCATGATCGACAACTGGGACCTCTTCGAGAAGGTGATCGACTATGCCTACGCGAATGTCATCCAATCGGAGCCGGAATACCATCCGGTGCTCTTCTCCGAGGCCTCGTGGAATGTGCGCAACAACCGCGAGAAGCTCACCGAACTGATGTTCGAGAAGTACAATGTTCCGGCCTTTTTCCTTGTGAAGAATGCCGTCTTGGCGGCGTTTTCCAGCGGCAGGGCCACCGCCTTGGTGGTGGACAGCGGGGCCACGCACACCTCGGCCGTGCCCGTGCACGAGGGCTATGTGCTGTCGCAGGCGGTGGTCAAGTCCCCGCTGGGCGGTGACTTTTTGTCGCGCCAGTGCCGTCAGCACTTGGAAAAACATGGCATCGACTTGTCGCCCGTCTACAAGATTGCCTCCAAGGATGTGGTCAAGGAGCGGGACAATGCCCGCTTCACGCTGCGCAAGCTGCCCGAGAACCTTACCCAGTCCTGGCAGAACTACATGCTGCAATTGATGATGCAGGACTTCCAGATGAACGTCCTGCAGGTGCTGGAGAATCCCTACGACGAACGCGTGGCCGCACAGATTCCCACGGTGCACTACGAGTTCCCCAATGGCTACCACCAGGACTTTGCCTCCGAGCGGTTCAAGATAGCCGAGAGTTTGTTCGACAATGCCATGCTGGGGGCCGGCCAGCTGGCCTCCACAAGCGTGGGCATGTGCGACGCGGACGTGCGTCTCTCCCTCTTCGGATCGGTTGTTGTTACCGGTAAGCATATACCTAAGGTATCTCCCCAGTTCGTACAGGGAGAAGGAATAGTCTCCGACCCCAAATTCTTGATCAGAATCAACAACCGAGTCGGTATAGCCTTGTCCGCTTGTCCGTTAGTCTGTATGAAAGCCTAGATCTTGAAGATTATAAAGGAAAGACGATATATAATTGCATATTCCGCGTCTGGGGATACCAGTTCAGCACAAGTTTGTTTTAAAATCGGCTACCTAATACTGCACCCCCCCAAACCTCGAAATTCTGTGATGAGTACAATGAGGAACCGTATATACAGATATGACATTGTTAGATTACATATCTATTTATATTGCCAAATTAGAGTTACGCCTATCCATGTCAATATCCATGCTCTAAAAATCATGTAGAAACTAAAAACCGGGTGGTCATAGTCATGTCCGCTTGTCCGTTAGCCCGTATAAACGCCTAGATCTTGGAGATTCTAAAGGATAGATTAAAAATAACGTATTTTGCTTCTGGGGGTACCAGTTCAGCACAAGTTTGTTTTTTAAATAGGCTAATTCTTCCATTTAGGATATGATATTGGTAGAATACATATCTATTCGTGTCAGTTACTCCCACCCACGCCCACAGGAATGGCAAAAATGTGTAGCTCCCAGCAGCTTTTCTATAGAAACCCGGGACAAGCATATTATATTCAAATGTCCAACATTCAATGCCCATGTGATACTAAGAACCGGGTGTTCAAAGTCGAGCCACTCGACTGTAATCGTTTCTGCTTATTTTATAATTTACATTGTTCCCCCTTTAGGTGGCAACACTCTGCTGCAGGGCTTCCCCGAGCGCCTGAATCGCGATCTGCAGTTGCGGGCCCCCTCGAACACGCGCCTGAAAATGATTTCCGCCAACGGGAGCGTGGAGCGCAGGTTTGGCGCCTGGATTGGCGGCTCGATCCTGGCCAGCATAGGCACCTTCCAGCAAATGTGGATTTCGTCGCAGGAGTACGAGGAGGCCGGAAAGAGTCAGGTGGAGCGCAAGTGCCCCTAGACGCAGCTCGAATTCCAATTTTTAATTTTAAAGACGCAACTCTATGTAATTATATATAAATGTGAACTTTTTAAATGTCGCTAACCGGGCTCACAAACAACACTATTTTAAGCAAAAAGAAACGAAGAAGCATTCAGTTAAGAGTTTTGTGTATTTATGCGGCTACTGCGACAGCTCCGATGTGGCCGAGGTTACGGTCTCGCATTTGAGGCGCGTCTTCACCGGCTTCTCCTTGTGCTCCGCGGCCGGCTCCAGTTCGTACGTAATGGAAATGGAGTGGACCTTGGCGGCTCGCCTGCGCTGAAACTGTTGGTAGAAGGGCGCTACAAAGGGTTTGCGTCGCATCAGCGTCTCTTGGGTAATTTCGTGGCAGAGCTTTATGAAACGTCACATGGATCCGCTCATGGTGTTGTTGCACACGCATTGCTAGAGGTCGGTAAAGGTATTATTATTAGCTATATCTATTTGTTCCCAGCAGAGTGTAAGGCATACCTTGGCGTCGAGAATGTCCTCGGACCAGTCTTGCTTGGCAATGCGTCCCACGGCATTCACTAGGATCTTCTTAACCTTGATCACATTCTCGGCGAATGTTTTGAGCACGTCCTGCACGTTGACGCCCTCGCAGCCCATGCGCCAGCAATCGTAGTCGGTGGCTATGGCCACGGAGCCGTAGAGCAGGCCCGCCTCCTTGGCCAGCACCACTTCGGGGCAGGTGGTCATGTTGATGAGGTCGCCGCCCCACTGACGGAACATGTTGCTCTCGGAGCGCGATGAGAAGCGCGGCCCCTCGATCGTTACAATGGTGGCCTTGTCGTGGGCCGGTATCTCCAGCTCCTTGGCCGCCGAGAGAAGGGTATCGCGCACGCGATCGCTGAAGGCCGGATACATGGGCAGGTGGCAGACGCCGCGCGGACTCTTCGCGGAGCCGTCGTAGAAGGTCTGCAGACGTTTGGTGGTGCGGTCGATGAAGTCGTGTGGGACAACGAGATTCCCCGGCTGGATTTCCTCGCGCAGGGAACCGCAGGCGGTGGACACAATCAGGTGGGTGCAGCCCACATCGCGCAGGGCCCAAATGTTGGCCCTGTAGTTCACATTCGAGGGCATAATGTCGTGTTTGCGGCCATGCCGCGCCAGCAAAACGCACTGGACCCCATTGATTTCGCCCTCTATGAGGGCATCGGAGGGCTCACCGTACGGAGTCTCCACCACGCGCTCCGTGCGCTGTTCCAAAATGTCCGGGTCGTCCAAGCCGGAACCTCCGATGATTCCAATCTGGGGAAGGTTCGAGTTTACACGTTTTTTTTTTAAGGGGTTTTCTTTCCGGTTTCTTGACCTCACCTTGACCGGCAGGGGCTCCAGATTGGTGTCTTTACACTTGATCGTAATCGTAGCCATGAGCGGGCGAGTATTTCGGGCTGCTGCGACAAAGTTCGGGAGCAGAATGGAACGTTCCTGATAGCCGCCCGCTGATAAGTGTGTGTCTACACGGTAGGGTGCACGAAAGCCGCAAAAGCTCAGGCGTATGCGTTCAGGGGGTCGGCATTGCCGGAGTGTACATTACGCGAACATTAAAGGGTTATTGTTGCAAAAGTATTACATAAACTTACTTCAAAATTGCATACTAATTGATACTTAGGATTATAATTGATATTTTAATTACCTGATTTTAAAAACCTTACTCAGCTATGAGCGAAAAGGTTTAAAATTGAGAGGCAAAAATTATCAAAAATTTTATGCATAGCTTTTCTTGACTCAGACTAAAAATATTTATAAAAAAGTGTATATGCCTTAAGGTTTGGTCATTAACTTTATAAATATAATAGCAAAACCACATCACTTAAAACTTTTCGTTTTAAAATAAACATTTTACTCACTCAAGCATTACGTAACCCAGGTGAAAAGATTTTGTTAAAGGTGTATAAAATTTATTTATTACAACATTTAGGTACAAAATTTAGAAGGTAGCAAAGATTATGCTAATTATGTTACTCACTCAAAAAAGGATTAAAGAAAAATTGGTTATACAATTGAAAACAAAAAAGTATCTAAAAATATATCTAAAAAAAAGTATCTATTAGTGTTATAATCCATACATAAAACTAAGCATTCTGTTATTGAAATATTGTTTAGTTAACATCTCCAGTAGATATGTGGCTGTAGGGGCCTTAGAATCTACTCTGCCCACTCTTGTTTGGCTTCTGCCTATCGAATGCTTTTACCATCACTTTCCAGCACTGGAGACAGCTGATTGGGTTGCACATGTGCCTTGGTTTTGCATCCAAACTCCAAGACGTTTAAGATGCTCCACCTGGGACTGGACCTACCCGGACACGATGTGGACGATATCGAGGACCTGATAGCCGCCGAAGATGTCAAGCCGCGGGAGCGCTACGAGAACAAGAAGAGTGTGACCGTGCGGGCGAAGCGGCGGGCCCAAATCCGTCCGGAAACCGAAAAGGAGCCGGAGCCGGAGAGGCCCAAGCCCACCGTCCACGAGAGCGTGATACCCGGCACCCAGAAGGTCTTCGTCCGGACGTGGGGCTGTGCCCACAACAACTCTGACTCCGAGTACATGGCCGGCCAGCTGGCCGCCTTTGGGTACCAGCTGACCGGCAAGGAGGAGGCCGACCTGTGGCTGCTCAACAGCTGCACGGTGAAGAACCCCTCGGAGGACACCTTCCGCAACGAGATCGAGTCGGGCATGAAGATCGGCAAGCATGTGGTGGTCGCCGGCTGCGTGCCCCAGGGAGCTCCCAAATCGGATTATTTAAGCGGACTCTCCGTGATCGGGGTGCAGCAGATCGACCGCGTGGTGGAGGTGGTGGAGGAGACCCTCAAGGGGCACAGCGTGCGTCTGCTGCAGAACAAGAAGAAGGTGCATGGCCGCCGTGTGGCGGGAGCGCCGCTTTCGCTGCCCAAGGTGCGCAAGAATCCGCTGATCGAGATCATTTCGGTCAACTCCGGCTGCCTCAATCAGTGTACCTACTGCAAGACGAAGCATGCACGCGGAGATCTCGCCAGCTATCCCCCGGACGAGGTGGTAGAGCGTGCCAGGCAATCCTTCGCCGAGGGATGCTGCGAAATCTGGCTGACATCCGAGGATACTGGCGCCTACGGGCGGGATATTGACAGCTCGCTGCCGGAACTGCTGTGGAAGCTGGTCGAGGTCATACCGGAGCACTGTATGCTGCGCGTGGGCATGACCAATCCGCCCTACATCCTCGAGCACCTCGACGAGGTGGCCAAGGTGCTGCAGCACCCCAGGGTCTACTCCTTCCTCCATGTGCCCGTGCAGGTAAGGTTCTAGCAGCTTGTTTATAGCCTCATCTCACCATTCATCTCTTCTAGAGTGGCAGTGACTCTGTTTTGGGTGAAATGAAGCGGGAGTACTGCCGCAAGGACTTCGAGCATGTGGTTGACTTTCTGAGGGAACGTGTCCCTGATGTGACCATTGCCACGGACATCATCTGCGGCTTTCCCACGGAAACCGAGGAGGACTTCGAGGAGACCATGACGCTGTGCGCCAAATACCGCTTTCCCGTGCTGTTCATCAATCAATTCTTCCCGCGACCCGGCACCCCGGCTGCCAAAATGGAGCGCATACCGGCGAACCTTGTGAAGACGCGAACGAAACGTCTCACGGATCTCTTCTACACCTACGAGCCCTATGCCCAGCGCGTTGGCAAGGAATACACGGTCCTGGTCACGGAAATCTCCACCGACAAGCGGCACTATGTGGGCCACAACAAGAGCTACGAGCAAGTGCTGCTGCCCATGCGGGAGAATCTCCTCGGCACTCGCGTCCACGTGCGCATCACCGGCTTCAGCAAGTTCAGCATGGTGGGCGAGATTCTGGACGACGAACGCGACTGGACGAGGTGTGCGAATAAACAAACTGCAAACGAAGTAACCGCAGTGCCCAGCCGAAGAAACGACCTGATCCTTCAGCGATTCGTGGGCATTGCTTTGGTGGTTGGAAGTCTGGCGTTTCTCCTGCAACTTCTTATTCGGTTTCTGTAGTCAGGCAACCCCCCAAAATAAAAGCGCATCTCGTTCCGAATTCATAATTTAAGTAACGCTTTGAACTTAACCTAGTATACATTACAATTAGAAACTTGTTGGTTCTGCATAGTGGTGTGGAGGTTGTGGCTCGGAGGAACTGCTTAGTACTCATCGGAGGGCTCCGTGCCAAAGTAGCGATCGCCGAAGTTGCCAATGCCGGGTATAACATAAAACTTACTATTAATCTCCGGATCCAGAGCGGAAGTAACAATTTTCACCTGCAAATAGGGATAAAAAACCCGTTGAATCTCTAGACATTCAATGCGGTTTGAGAGTATTACCTTTGGAAAGGCGTAGGCAATGGAGTGGACACCGATCTCGGCCATCAGCAGGGAGGCCAGTATGATGTTCTCCTCGGGCACATCGTGATCCAGCAGCACCCGGATGGCCATCATTGCCGCTGCCCCAGTGGCCACGGTGGCGTCCATCAGTATCACCTTGTAGTCTTTTATGTCTTTGGGCAGCCTAAGGTAGTAGAGCTCCGGCTCGCCGGTCTTCAGATTGGTCTGTATAAGTATCTTGCCAATGCGTATGTCCTTGCACACGTCGCACACGGCCTGCTCCATGGTTTCACCCGCCCGGAGGATCGACACACCGCAGATCTTGCGAGACTCCATGCGCTTGCCCTCGTACAGAACCCCTTGGGGTGTTTCCACCGTCGTCGTCTTGAAGGGGAACAGGCTGAGGGCATATTCAATGACCAGCCGGATGAGGCGTTTCGAGTAGAAGATGAACTCGTCCCGCGATGTGTTCCGGCAGCGTATAAACGTGTGCAGGCCCTTGATTTGAGGCGTTGGATGCAACAGGTGCAGAGAATGTGGCATGGGCTGGTCCTTGTACGAGTTGGCCAGCGTTTCGCGCAGCTTAAAGCCTCGCTGTTCGTAAATAAGGTTTAGTTTGTTGCTTGCAAGATCTTGTCGAGGTTGCGCTTACCAACTGGAGCTGTGTGTGCACGTGCTGGACGATTAGATGGATGGCCACCTTGTTCTCCCCGCCCCTGGGCACAATGATATCCGCATGCGCCATCGTCGGAGCTATGTAATTGGCATAGGAGGGCTTCACCATGTTCAGGTATTGTTTCAGCACGCCCTTCAGGTCGCGTCCGCGCTGGGATATATCCCTAAACACAACATACGTAGGCATGAAAATAATCCCCGACTTTAAAGTGGCACCATCAGTTACCGTTTCAGCCGCCTGGCCAAACGAATATCGGGATCGGTGTCCACAAAGATCTTCATGTCCAGCAGCTTGAGCACCTCGGGGCTGTGAAAGGTGAGAATGCCCTCGAAGATGATCACATTCGCCCCGTACATGGTCTTGGTTTGGCTCTCCCGTCCGTGTGTGACAAAGTTGTAAACGGGCACCTCAACCTTGCGTCCCTCCTTGAGTTTGGTCAGCACATCTAGCAACAGCTCGATGTCGAAGGCATCTGGGTGATCGAAGTTATACTCGTTGATCAGGGCCTGTTCGTGCTGGCTCTCGTTTAGGATCTTGTAGAAGCAGTCCATGGACAGCAGGGTGACCCATGGCACGTCTAAGCTCTCGATGATCTTTTCGGCCACTGTGGTTTTTCCCGAAGCGCTTCCACCGCAGATTCCTGCAGAATTAGGTATGAAAAAGAGTGGGTATTGGATATCACACAGCTCTCTTTACCTATGACAAAGGGCTCCACCTGTTGCCCGGCGCAATTGTACCACGGCGGACGTCCGGCCGTGTAGATAGTGCGATTATTCGCACGTATAATGCACTCGGACGGATTGGCGGTGGTTGTCTGGTTCCCAATGGAGGTGGTGCGCTGTCGCCGGCCGGAACGCTTCAGGGGCGATTCCAACGACGCCTTGGCAGGCACTGTGGTGGGCGAGGCGGGGCAGCAGTTGCCGCTGCTGCCGAGCTCCGCATGGGGATCCACATACAGCTGTTCCGTGACATCCGAGCGATCATCGCTGCAAGTAAAGATTGCCCGATTAGTTGGCTCGTTTGCAGTATCTCGCTTTAAAGCTCCTCCCCTCACCAATCAACAGTGACGTTCAGTAATACTTGTATAATAATTTGGAATCTTGTGATTAGCTACGATAAGGTTTTATCAAGTCGAACACTGATTTCGCAATATGTATGTAGGTCTGGGTATGTGTTAGCACAGAATTAAAAAGTAATTGGAATGCCCGGGGTGGGTGAGGTGCATACAGAAATTGAGTGCAAGCTTAAAGCTGTGAGTTCAAGGTTGCAGTATACTACCCTCTGACCTACTCTACTTCGAAGGCAACCCCCTTACGGATGCGGCCCACGCAATTTTAAAACGTAGCTCAATATGGTTCCACAAACAGGCAGGCAGCCTTAATTGAAATTGATAGAAGATAACATTGCTAATCTTGTGGGTCAATTGGTTTACGGCGCCGAATGAGAACAGATAATGTTATTGGCGTGTGGTTATAAATTTTACTTGGAAAAAGGCGTAGGGATTTCTCGACAACAAGATACCTATTTTTATTATCAATCAAATTTCCGTTTAAATATTTGAACCCCAAATTACAATGACAACAATTTATATGACATCGTCTGGAATTGACACTGAGAGGGGACGGTGAACATTTTAGCTGGCCGTATCTTCGTTGTTTATTGTCCGATCATTATAAAACTTGAAACATGGCTAGGTATCAAAGTTTTTAGCTGTAAGCAAACAGATTTTTATCTCTTCGTCCAACCTATTCGAAAATATAGACCAATCTGCAGTAGAAAATACAGTTTTTGGAAAATTGCAAAGGCAGAAAGGGGCGTGAATAAAATTCAATGATATACTCTACATATATCCGCACCTAATGCAAAAAGAATTATGTGCTTAGCTTCTACCATATCGGGGAGATATCAAATATGGGGATGAAAAGAGAGTTTTATGAAAATTGCAAAAGCGAAAAGGAGCGAAGCAAAATTTTTAAATAAACTCGATTTGCGTGCAAATATAACCGATCTAAAGCGAAAAGAATTACGACTCTAGCTGTTAACATCTTGGAGATCGATGTGTTCATACAGACGGACATGGCTAGACATGAAGAATACATATACGTATATACTTTCTAGGATCGGACACTCTTCCCTTTCCCTGTTACATACATTTGCAGAAACATAATATACCACTTGTTTGCACCTTGAGGTACATGGTATAAACATTGAAGTCTGGCGAAAGTGTGAGCAATGATGATGCGGTTATTTTGGGGATTGGACAAAGGCTGCGTGACGCAGTCACAAGTAACAATAAATTAAAATAAAGTTTAATAAACACTGTTGTGGCACGGTTTACATTCGGGTATTTCCGACATATGCTCTGCAGAATATGCTGACGTGACCTCGGGCCTCAGAGTACCCAAAAAAGAAAGAAAAACACTGTTTCCGTCCGTATTTGGACAACCAAAAAGAGATATCTTGGAGACCCGGCAACGTATGCCAAATACGAGTTCCGCTCTTATACATATTCATTTCGTGAGATACAAGATACTTAGAGACAAATGTGTATCTAGGGTGGTATAGGTGGAAGACAACAAAGGATGCTGGCCGCGTAGGCGCGTTCGTTGCACTCTCTTTTCTGCTTCTTTCCCCCGATTCTGCTGCCCACTTTCCCCGCCAGTGCTCGAGAAATTCTCGACGCAGATTCGCAAGCATATTTATAGTTTTCGCCCAGTGTGAGCAAAAGATGCTGCCGCCACGTGTGCAGGCCACGGAGAGGATGCGGCAACAACAGGTTACTCCTCTCGGGGGTCGAAGGGACGAGAGAGTTGTTGGAAAACAGGTAACAGGATAGCAAGGCTGGGCAGGGGAGAATGCATAGACGTGGCTCGATCGGAGAGGGCGGCGTCGGCGTCGCGTCGCACTTGCTGACGCTATCATCGTTTCTTCACATTATTTGTTGTTATTCGCCGCAGCGCAGACACGACTCGATAAACAATGTTCACAAAAAGGTCGAAAAAGAGCGTTAATTAAATACTGACACACCGGCACAACCACAGACAGAGAGACGAACAGACAGACAGATATCCGAGTGCTCGACAAACAAAACAGCAAAGCAATTAGAATGGCGGTAAATTGCAACAACAACAACTCGCACAGATACTACGGCTTACGGGGGGTAATGGGGTGGGTGGTTGGGTGGTTTTTTGTTAAAAACAAAATGAATAAAATGCAATGAATTACATGTGACCATTGGTTTTGGCTGCAACAGCCTTAACCTTTGACTGCTGCTGATGATTAAGATGCTGCTGCTGCTGTTGCTGTTGCTGTTGTTGCTGCTGCTGTTGTTGTTGGTGGTGATTTGCGAGGGTTAGTAGACCGGCGGATGCGGATACAAATGCTGCGGCAGATGCAGATGCCTTGCCCTTGGGCACATCTCCGTGATTGTTGTTGGTGGTGGTGGTGGTGGTGGTGGTGCCGTTGTGAGTTGTCTTGCTGCACAAAAACGTGATGCTGCTCATCTTAGTCGCTGCGATATCTTGTGGATGCGTCCGCGTGGGCGTGAGAACGTCGCCGAAATGGGTCACTCACTGGCTGGCTCGCTCGCGCGCTCTGCTTCGCCGTCGTCGTCGTCGTCGTCGTTGTCGTCTTCTTCTTGTTGTTGTTCCTCTTCTTTGCAGAAGTCTTGCACATGGGGCAACCGGCGTGGATCACATGTGATTGAGAGCTTTTGTTCCTTCCTTTCGGCAAACAAGATACTTATGCGATATCTAACGGCGGCCCGGTGCGAACGTGTGAGCTGTGAGCGCTCGTGTGTGTGCGAGGTGAGCGGCGTTTGGTTTTTGACTGAACTGACAAATAAAACGGTTTTAAAAAGCTGCGATGCGATGGCCGATGTTTGTTGTTGTTGCTGCTGCTGCTGCTGCTGCGGCTACTGCTGCTGCTGCTGCTACTGCTACAGTAACTGTTCTCGGCTCTCTGCCTCGCTCCCTTTCTCTCTCCTATATACTCGTATACACCTATCCCTGAACCTCTTTCCCGGCAAAGCATTGAAATTGAATTTATCATATGTTTATTGTAGGTTGCCTCGCATTTATTTTTATTGCGTGTTTGATGAATGAGCGAGCGAGCACATGCCCCCGCAAGCGTGCGTGCTTGTGTGTACCGTGTGTACTGTATGTGTGTATATACGTATCACATTCTAACCGATTTTTCGCTCGGATTTTCACACTTTTCCCGGCTCGTCAGTGCTTTGGCGAGCATTATAAACAATATGTAGTAGCATTTGGTTACCTGTCGGAGCTGGCGGAACTCGATGGGTTGTAGAATTTGATTTGCTTCTTCTGCGCCTCACACATTCTATTGCAGCCAACTGCAGCGATTGGAAAAGAAAAACACGCGGTGATTTACTTCAACGTGCCGTCTCTCCCTCTCCCAGCAAGTGACTGAACATGGCAAAAACGTGCGCGCTCGCATCTGCCTCTCGTTTGTCCGCCTCAAAAGATGCGCCGCCTCAGGTGGACAATGCTAATGCCGGGCATATTTTGGCCATCATCTGGGCCGGGATAATCCCAAATAGCGAATCATATTTGCGTTTATTCATCTCCTAAGGGCTGCTCTCATTCGGCAAATTGTTTGAAATGTTTGAGGGGGTTGTTGGGGAGCATCTTTTCGGGGCCTAAAAAATCCCTAACTTTCGGCTCTGGTCACTCTCCTCAGCGGGCTCTACAAAAAGATATTCATAATATTTACACAGTTTACCTAGCTCCTATATGCTAATTAGCTCTAAAAACAATAATCTATTGAATAATTTTCAAATAAAAAGGTTCGCTTTCAATTTCGGAGCTGAAAATATTCTTTATATTGAACACATTAGAGTGTGGAAAGCAATTATAATTTGAATTGCCTTCTAAAAGAATGTAAATTATCAACACCAGCTAATAATTAGCTCTGAAAATTAGAATATATTGGAGTAAAGGAAAGGTTCAGTCATTAAAATGCATCTATATTGAACACATAAAAGGGCGGGAAGTTGGCACAATTTAAATACCGATTTTATATTGAAATGACATATATTATCAATTCAAATGATTTGTTTGTCAGTGTTCTTATATTTATTTAATAATGAACAAATTCAAGCGAGGTGCCTTTTTGAACAGCTTTAAATGCTATAAAAGAATGTGCATGCACAGCTTACTCTTCATAACCAACACAAAATATTTATGTGCTCAAAAATGTACAATCTATTAAAACATTTGGAAAATAATATGCATGCATTGCAATTTAATGCTAAAATGTCTTCTATAATGAATATGCTTAAAAGCGCAAGAATATTTAGATATAGAATTGACTTTAGATTCAGAAGTTTAGAACAATAGACAAAACAATCTGGAATGCAAGAGGCAATGGACAGATTGAATATTTTAAATTCCTCGAATTTTTTGTAAAGACCTACCGGACTGTAAATCCTATATGTCGCTGGCTTTTCCTTTGGCAACGGGTTTTCCCCAACAACATCTGCTGGGAAGGCATTCAATTTCCCCCCTAGCCGATAGTTTGCCGCGCAACTATCGATAGCCGCTGCACGCAACAACTCTAGCCGAGAGGAGCGACCATCGGGCGGCTGGCAACCCTGCCTCTGGCCACAAACAATAAAAAATTCTGCCACTTCGGTCGAGTGTTTTCCAACGCAAATTGATAATAATGCCTTAGGCGCTCGGATCGGGGACTAGCAGTAGCCGAAGCAGCAGCAGTCCAGGATGGCGTACATCAACATCGCCGAGTGGACGCCCGACCAGGTGACGGACTGGATCAAAGGTAAAGGCGATGCTCGATGGGCGATGAGCGAGGTCAAGGAGAAAAGAAAGAAGAAAAAACTGCATCGAGCCACTGCCCCAAACAGCAGCAACAACAACACAGTCTGTTGCAGGGGCAGGGGCAGGGGCAGCAACAAGCGAAACAAGAATTTCAGCCTTGCCAAAGATTTCTCCTGCCCTGCCTTCCTGCCTTCCTGCCTTCCCCTTTTGAATTCTCTTTTTCGTTTTGGGTTTTTGCAGGTTTGGACGAGTCCATGAAGGGCTATTTATACGAATTCTCCAAACACGAGATCGATGGCAAGGCCCTGCTCAACATCCGGCCGTACGAGCTGGAAAACCTGGGAATGCGGCGTATAGGTCACCAGGAGATTGTCCTCGAGGCGGTGGAGAATCTCAGGAACTTTGTGAGTCCCCCCCAGCAGGGTTTCCCCCCCTACAAACCAATAATTCTCGTTTCCCGGCAGCACTATCACCTGAAAAACGACAATCTGCAGTTCATGGCCATGCACGTGGGCACGGCGGCGCGTAATCTGCATCGCGAACTGGCCAAAAACCATGCAAACAGCACCAAGATCGACACCTGCATCCTGCACGACATTACCCGCATGATAGCCACCCTAAAGCCGCTGGTGAGCAGCCTGGAGCGCGCCCCGTTCCGCAAACAGGAGATGTACCGGGAGTACTGCGGCAATGTGCTGAAATTCGGCCTGGAACTGGCCACCATTGCGCACAGGGATCGCTTTGCCGAGCATCCCGTTTCCACGATTCGCATGTTGGCCGAGCGGCTCGAAAATCTGGCCAACTTCATCATACAGGATATATCCGATCCCATGGTGTTGCAGCCCGCCTCCCTCAACCTGGTGACGCTGAAGAAGCGCGAATCGGAGCTGGGCTTCAACATTGAGTCCAGCTACAATGGCATCCACCGCGTGACGGACAACAAGTACAACTCGCCGGCCCACAACTCCGGGAAGATCGAGGACGGCGACGAGATCGTGCAGATCAACTACCAGACGGTGGTGGGGTGGCAGCACCGCACGGTGCTGGAGCATCTGCGGGAAGCGCTGCCGGACGTGGTGCTGACGGTGAAGAAGCGGCCGAAGCACACAAAAATGTTCGGCCAGATCTACATGCAGCCGTACAGGTTGCCCAGCAAGAAGCGCAACATGGCCAGTCGCTGGGCCGAGCAGATGTCCTCCAGTCCGCGGGCGGCCTTCCTCACCCTCGACTCGGAGCGGGCGGCCACGGGGGGCCTGGGCAGCTCGGTGCCGGAGCCGGGCAAGGCGCTGAGCATGGAGAAGAACGAGGATTTGTCGAAGGCCAAGCCGGTGACGGTGGAGTCGGCCTCCTCGGACTCGGATTCCAGCTGCAGCGACATTCCCACGCCCACGGACTCCAAGTCTGCCGCCCGAGAGATTCGGCTGTACTACCCCAAGCCGAGGGCGCTGCTGCAGCGCAGGAACACCATTTGCGGCGATGAATTCCTCAGCCTGAAGCACTCGGACCTGGTGGTGCCGTCGTGGCACGAACGCAAGCCGGGCGGCGGCGGCTCCTCGGCCGTCTGTGATCCCGGCTCGCCGAGCATACGCGACAAATCGATATCCTTCGGCTACGGCCTGGAGATAGCGCCCCGGCCGACGACCTGCATTGGAATCGGATGCGACAGCTCCACGGACAAGGCGCGGCGGATGTTCCACGAGGCCAAGAAGCTGAAGCAGCTGACGGAGGAGTCGCAGCGCGAGTTCCTCGAGGAGCGCTACAAGCCGGGAGTGAGCAAGGTGGTGCGCTTCGATGCCAACATGAAGGTGGAGGACTATGTGGTGAAGAATGAGAACTTTATTTGCAACGTGCAAAACACCATACTGGAGACCTTTGAGCCGATACCCTTTGCAGATGAAGGGGACGACGATGCGCTTGAAACGCTGCGCAACTGCAAAACGGAGAACGCCGAGGAGCTGCTGGAGGCGATCAACCTGGCCAGCCGGGGCCAGGAATTGCCCCTCGCGGAGGCCATAAATACTCCCCTGCTGATGCAGGGTCGACGGGGGCGCTTGGACAAGAGCCACAGCACGCCGGCCTATGATAATTCCGGCGAGGAATCCGACACACCGCCGGCGATTGAGCCGCGCAAGGAGTTCCTTCTAGTGACGCCACCGGCGCCACCGCCGCGACCGCGCAAGCAGCGGGAAATGACGCCGCCGGCTGTGCCGCCACCGCCACCGAAACCCGCCAGCATGCAACCCGCTTCCAGCACCACCAGCATCTCCATTCCCGTGCCAATACCCGTGCCAGCCTTGCCCGCCGACTCCTCCGAGATCAGCGAGCTCCACACGCCGACCAAGTCGCGCACTCTGACCCTCAAGAAGAAGCACAGCCTGATGGCCAAGCGGCGCAACATGAACCTCAAGCTGCTGGGCACCGGCGACATCCAGAGCTACCTGTATCGACGGACAAAGAACCACAACGGCGTCACCTACTGGGCGCGCATCTACTTCGTGATGTTGGACACGATACTGTACGGGTTTCGCAAGAAGCAAAGCAGCACCGCCAGTCTGGTGATCTTTCTGCCCGGCTTTACGGTTTCGTTGGCCAAGGAAGTGCACTCAAAGCCGCATGCCTTTAAGGTTTACCACACGGCCAAGTGCTTCTACTTTGCCGCCGAGTCGCTGGATGCACTTGAACAGTGGCTGGACCTGCTGCGGCAGGCCTCGCTCAAGGTGCCTGCGAGCTCGGGGATCGGCGGAGTGAGCAACAATGCCAAGGACCTGTATTCGGAGGACGATAGTTCGGGCGAGGAGTGCGACGCCCTGGTGGCCAAGAACCTGAGTACGCCGTCGCCGCAGGGGAACAAGGATACGCTGTCCATAGCCTCGCTCACCTTGCCGGGCGGCACACCGCCGTCCACCAAGCACGAGAGGGGCTACTTGGACTCCATCCGTAAGTTTACGATGGGCACGTTCAAGAGCAGTGCGGCGAAGCCATCGAGCGACATTCCCGTGCCCACGGAGCAGTATCGCAGCTACAGGAAGGTGCCCGGCGGCAGTTGTGGCATTCAAATTGGAGCCAACACCCCCGGCTATCATGACCCGGCCCAGCCGCCCACCCAGATCGCCCCGCTGGTGGCTCCCAAGCTGTCGCGCAGCTCCAGTCGCAGCTCAGTGGTCAGTGGCACAGAGTCGGCCGTCTCGGTGTCCGCTTCGAGCCTGGGACCGCCCACCTCGCCGGCCCCCACGACGCCCACGGCCACGCCCACGTCGCTGCAGCACCAGAGCTCCGAGGAGAGTCCCAGCCAGAGCCAGAGCCAGAGTCCCAGCAGCAAGTCGAGCCTGAAGAAGGTGCCGCACAATTTTCTGCACGCCTCCAATCCGAATTTGGTGGAGTTCGACTTCCATACCTCGAAGACCCTGCTGCCCAAGATGAGTGTGGGCACCACATTGGACCACGGGCACAACACGCAGGGCTTTGTGACCCTCAAGGACCTGATGCTGCGCAAGCAGGAGGAGGAGGCCCAGGAGATGTACAACAATAGGGTGCACCTCGGCGTGGAGAAGCACAAGCATGCGCGCACCGAATCGACGGCCAGCCAGCAGAGTTCCGCCAGCAGCAGCGTGGTCAAAACGCTGGAGAAGCTGCCCAAGATCCAGAGCGTGAGTCTGCCCAAGACCCCGGACTACGAGATCAGCTTCAAGCCGGACGACGAGCGGATCAAGCAGACGCGCACCAAGGAGGGCCAGAAGCTGCGCGATTTCGGCTACGAGCTGATATGCGGCGATGAGCCGAGCTCCAGTTCCAGCAGCAGGCACGAGCAGTTGCATCTGCATCACCATCAGCAGCTGCAGCAGCATCATCAGTTGCACCAACAGCACCAGCAGTCGCAGAGCAGCAAAACGAAGCAGTTCCTGCGCAGCCAGCAGCTGCAGTTCTCCAGTTTCCTGCACAAGAGCAGCAGCGGAGGCAGCGGCGATCAGAAGAAGAGCAAGGGCAAGTCGAGCAGCGACCGGCGGTTCCCCTTCTCGAAGCACTCGACAGGCTCCACGGGTTCCGCGGGCTCCCCGGCCCATGCGATGACCATGACGCTGCCGCTCAACAAAAAGTCCAAGTCGAATCATGCCCTGGACGTCGGCGGCGGCGGAGGAGGCGCTGGCGGAGGCGGAGGCAATGGTATAAGCATCAAGAAGAGTCAGACGTACAATCAGGATTTGCGGGACAAGATAGCGGGCACCAAGTACGATGCCCATCGCAAAAACTCTGCTCCGATTCCAATTTTCTCGAAACTCTCCATATCGAGCGGCACGCCTGCAAAGAGTTCCAAGGAGAATCGCTTTCTGGGATCACCGCTGCTGCATCGCACGCTCTTCGGGCACCACCATCATCACCAGCAGCACCACCAGCACCAGCAACCGTATCCGATGCAGCCAATCACCCCGCCTAGCAGTGCGGATCCCGACGATCAGGAGATCTTCTCGCAGATCACTCTGCCAACGCACAATCAGGCGGGTTATCGCAGCTACCGGGGACCTGGCATGATGACCACATCGAGCACAAACCTGTGCTCTTCGGAGGCCCTGCAGCCGCCGCTGCCGCCCGCGCCACCGCCTCCCGTGCGGCCAAGGGAGGAGGAGCCGCCGCAGCAGCAACTGCAACAGCCCCCCGAGGCAGGGGCCGGGGCAGCAGCCTCTGAAGGAGCGGCGACGCCAAGGGTTTCGAACTCGGGATCCGTGGATTCCAAGGCGGCCACGCCGGATTACCCGAACATGGAGTGCCCGCCGGTTTTCGAGGCGGAGATCTACTCGCTCAGCGAGCCCAACACCAGCCTTTCGCGTCTTATGTTGCGCACCAGCAGCAACAGCAACAGCAACGGCAACACCAATTGCAACAGCAACACCAACACCAACTCGAACACTAACAGCAACACCAACAACAGCAGTCCCAGTGGCGGCGAACATCAGACCTAGGTGTGTGATGGAAACTACTGTGAATGCTCCTTACTTATGTATTTATACGCGTATAGATATACACATATACTATATATATATATAGCGATATATACTCGTACGATATAGGTATACAACTTGTTCATTTTGATCGTCTTCCCTGTCCTGAAACACCAGCGCAATCCTTTCGATTCGAGTCCCTCTAATTAGATGTAAATGTTTAGTCTGCCTTATTTGCATTATACGTTGATAGGTAAAAAGTTTTTTAAACACACATGTATTAAACACACACACACACACGCGAGAAAAGAAAAGAAATCAGCGAAATCTTTAAGCATCCACTGAGAGAAGTCTGTGCATCGAAGAATGAGATGATAGTTCTTTATAATTTGCCTTTGTACGGGATTAACCAAGTTAATCCGAGCTGTTTGATTTGCTCAACAGTTTGTGTCTAGATTACATGTAATATACTTATTGAAACGCGATCCGAGATATTATTGTAGAGCGGTCTCCAGCGATGCCACGAAATGTTGTAGCAAAAATGAAATAAATATACATAAATACGAATAAAGTCAACTGTATATACTGAGAGGGATGTTTTGAACTTGGGTTTTCAATCTCTTTAGGGTAGTCCCTGAAGAGCTGGTCTTTTTTTTGAGGTGTCTAAGCGGGTAACCTGAAATCCAACGTCTGGGGGATCAGAAAAATTATATGGTTATAGTATTGGCTTCTATCTTACAGAGAATTTAGCGCCGACAACTAATGTCGAAGAGTTTTTCGATTTGTTTGCCCAAATTTGATATTATTCTTTATAACAGTTGATCAAATTACAAACCCCATAAATGGATCGAAGATACTAGGCCAGAGTATATGTTGTTAAACTTTCAAAACGATTCATGTATTAGAACTCGAGATAGCCGCGTTTAAAGTCTCGACATTATCTTATGAACGCCTTTTGGAACACCACGGTGAATCGAGTGAATTTCAGTAATAAAAATTCAGTACCCTATTCTGGAGAGTTAAAATTAATTATTGAAATATGATTTAAGAAAATTAGTTTCGAGAAAAATAGGAGCACAAGATTCGGCATTATCTTTGGAATGGCACTATGCAAAAGGTCAAAATATTACTAAAATAATAATATTCAGCGGGCTTTAACTCCTAANATCTTATGAACGCCTTTTGGAACACTACGGTGAATCGAGTGAATTTCAGTAATAAAAATTCAGTACCCTATTCTGGAGAGTTAAAATTAATTATTGAAATATGATTTAAGAAACTTAGTTTCGAGAAAAATAGGAGCACAAGATTCGGCATTATCTTTGGAATGGCACTATGCAAAAGGTCAAAATATTACTAAAATAATAATATTCAGCGGGCTTTAACTCCTAAAAAGTCTTACTCTGGACTTTAGAATAGACTAGATTCTAGTCTAGAGTCTAGAATAGGAGTTAAAGCAGGCTAAATGTAGTCTAGAATCTATATTATAAGAAAACAGGAAAGTAGATTCCTTAAGGAAAATGCCAGGTTTACCCGCCATCAGATCGATTTAGAATCCATTTATTCACACGTGGTTTATGTTGAAATTAAAGTAAACGATTTTCAGTTGGACGACACCTCCTTGATGTACTCCTCCACCTCCTGCTTGGAGAACATGTAGAACTCGCGCTCGGGGGTCATGGTCATCACCTCGACATTGGTCGAGTTCAGCTTCTCCTCCATGACCTGCTTGAGGGTCTGCAGCGACAGCTCGATGGCGTCCTTCAGGGTCATCTCGCTGGTGTAGTTGTCCTGCAGATTCTGCTGGGCCCCCTCGCTGCCGGAGCCGATGGCCTTGGCGGAATGACGGACGAACGTGCCCGATGGGTCCATGTGCCACAGTTGCGGCTTACCATCCTCGATGCCGGCGAACAGAATGGCCACACCAAAGGGGCGGCTCATGGCGGCGCCGCCGTCGCTTTCGCCGCTGTCGCCAAACTGAATGGCCAGGGTGGAGACGGCCTGGGCGCACGACTCGATCGACATGCGCTCATTGTAGACGAACCAGTGGTTCTGGCACTCGACGCGGGCGCGCTCGATCAAGGTGCGCGCATCGGCCATCAGTCCGGAGGTGGCGCAGCCAATGTGCTTGTCCACCTCGACGATCTTCTCCACGGTGCTGGGCACCATCAACGGCGATGTGATGCGCTTCTCCACGGCCAGCACAACGCCTGCAAAGAGCCAAATCAATGAATATCAAGCACGAAAAGCCCTAATCAATGAAAATACCTTGATTTGTGCAGATTCCGATGGCTGTGGAGCCCAATTTGATGGCCTCAATGGCGTATTCCACTTGGAAGAGACGTCCCTCCGGCGAGAAGGTGTTCACGCCTCTGTCGTACTCGGAGCGGGTCAGAAACATGGTGAGCTGTAATATCGGATTGCCGGTGATGCGTTCGCTATAAATTGACGTTTGTGAGGTGCTTACTGTGTTATATTTTTGTTAAAAAAGATCAAACAACCGGGGAATGACTTGACGCCGAAATGACTTGCGGATAAAACAGTGTGACCAGGCAGTGCTGTTTTTATAGTACTACAAAATACAGTTGTGGAAGCAGTTGGCAGGGCTTACTGTTAACAGAGTTTTAAGTGCTGTGTGGCTTTGGACTTTTAAATTTTTAAAATTTCACACAAAAACATTAGGTACATAGACAGCAGATATTTTATCTTTTTTTTTTTAATAATTACTTTTGTTAAATCTATTTTATGCAAATGCTTTGCGACCTTTTAAGCCTCTGGTCTGCCACAAATACAATATTAAGCAATAAAAGGCCAAAAATAAATGGATGCTAAGAATAGTTTACAAAATATAAATTTGATTATAAAAATATCATACAAATTTTATAATATATAACTACTTTTTATGTAATATTAAAAGAATACATATTTTTGATAAGGTGCCTACACTTTTTCAGACTTTTTTATAGGAATTTTTTTTTGTTTTGGTTTAATAGCGGGGCCATAGGTCATACATACATTTAGCTTATGGGGCACCTTGAAGCGCCTTGTGGGACTGCATAAAGAAATTTCTTTAAAAATTCGAGCTGTTTGAACAAGAATATTTTTCGTGCACGTCACTTATGAACAACCGATAATGTCGCTGCCCTTCTTTGATAGCTCTATGTATGTTATTTTTCATAAAAACTTTTCTTAGATCACAGATCGCATTGTTTAGCAAATGAACAAGCGATAATGTTGCTGATGCGGTTCAAAGTTTAAGCATTTCAACTCATTCTTTGGAAACTTTATTTTGAATAAAAACTTAGATCGCGAAATTTTATTTACACATAATCATTACTAATAATACCTATTCCAATCCTTAAAAAACTTACTCTTATTATTGCCTTTCTTATGAGTAGCATTTTCCAGTTTTATTAGAGATAACTAAAACACATTAATTCACTCTCCGACCAACTGCCAATTAATAATCTAAAATTTCACCGACTGTAAACACCCATCAAGCCCCAACCAATCCTGTTTCAACGTCAAAAGTGGCATGAAGTGATTAAGCCGTTAAATGTTATGTAAATTATCTCAAGGACCTGTTTCAATAAACCCATTTGTATTGCTTTCATTCGAGACTATTATATCATGCCAAATGCAGATACATATTTAGCGTTTATTTGACATTTATTGGGTTATGCATGTTTTATTTTGCTATAACTCGGCGGCTCGCCGTTCGGAAACAATTGCATAACCGTCCGATTAAAAGACTTACTTTCACGTTGGCTTTTTTAGTGGCTGTTCAATTGCGGGCATTTAAAATCTAATCACACTGCGCACACGCACAGTCGGACCCAAATTATGTGCGATTTGTTATTGTTTTTTGAGAGTGTAGATCCCCGCTCGTTACAAGCGAGACAGCGAGAGATACAACGATTGGGTCAAGGTTGCCATTACCCTTCTTTCGGAGATAAAGCGAATGGAGAATGGGCGGGGGCAAGCTCTTCAAAAAGCCTCCGAAGGTCGTTGACCAACTGCAGTCTGCTGCAAAGGAGCGAAAGAGAGCGCTACATTAACGGCGAACCCGTTAATCGGGGCAGAAATACCGTTAATCGCACCGAAGAATTGCATTATTGGGGAGAAACACTGGACAATGGGCAATTAGCGGGCAAAAACTAAAAAAAAAATCGGTGCCTAAATTTGGTTATGAAATAGAATGGGCATGTAAATGCCCCTTGTCTTCCGCGTCTGTCGCTTTTGTTTTTGGACATTTCAGTTTTCCTTTTCTCTTGTTGTTGTTGCTGCTGCTGCTGCTGCTGCATTTGCGAAAAATAATACCTGGCTTTGTTTTAGCCGATGTGTTTAGTCGAATTGTTGGTATTGCCACACGATGGATTTTAAAATAGCCGACTCGGAGCTAAGTATGTTTTCAATTTAATGACTGCGAGTGATTGCACAAAATTCCAGGCAGCCAGGCAGCTAGCTAGGCAGTTAGTAACTCGTACATATACATCACATAATGCGCACTCGCGAATACTGCAGCAATAGCAATGGTTGTATCCACAAGATACATCCAGTCAGCACGTCATTCAGTCAGTCAGGGAGTCAGGGAGTCAGTCAGTTAGTCAGTCACGCTGTGGGCTCCCACAGGCATTACTGGCGGGCCTCTAATCACGATCGCCCGATCCAAATTACCACTTGTGGCAGCCGTGTGTCAGGGGTTTCGGACTCCCAGGCTGCATGGACATGGGTTTTATATAGCCCCCAATAAAATATATTGACCCAATGCTGCCAGACAATATAAAGCACCAAAGGTGGCTGAGGAAAGCAATACTGGAATTATAAAATATAATACAATATTAAAATCTTAGAATGACTTATAGTTTTGACATACCATTGAATTATAAACTATTGATTTTGGAGATTTTCCTTTGCGGTGTTTGTATTTCTTAAAATATTAGTGAAGAGATAAGTTTTAATTAGACTTAACAAAGGTCACTGAGAAAAACAATGCATTTAAATACATTTATAGTACATACGAATTTTCTAGAAGTATAAATTAAATACTCAAAATCAATCCTGCTATAACATAAAATATTATAGTTTTAATATTATATCTTACCTTTAATTGGAAACTATTAGATTTGGAGATCTTCCCTTGCGATTAAAGCAGGTCACATCCATAGTTATCAAAATATGAATTAGTAAAGACCTAAGTTTCAAATAGACAACAAATGCAGTAAAGCACACCAAATATAACTGAGAAAAAACAATGCATCCAAATTAAATAACTACAGAATTTGTTAGAATTATAAACTAAAGCCAAACAAATGATGTAATATTACAATTTTAGAATAACTTATACCATTGATTTGTAATTTATTGAGTTTGAAGCTTTTTCTTTGCGATTAAAGTGGGTCAAATAAATGGTGTCACTTATGTTTATATTTCTCATAATATTCATAAACACATTAAATGTTTTATTTATAAGCTAAACTTTTGGCCCCCTTTAAGGGTGATCCGCCACAACTTCCATCTCATTAAAACCTTAATCCTGACTAATACGCTTTTCGGTGTAGTTTTTGCGCGGGCCCACTCGCCAAGACGTGATGCCATGGATGACCCCATAAAACCGAATAAGCCGAGATCAAATACACATTGTAAGATGTATCAAATAACCAAAACGCATTGTGCTGGGGTTTAACCTTCTTATTGTCTCTGCCACTTACCACACGGAGGGGTTTCTGTTTTGGTCACTCGACTATTTGGCTGTGGCTTTGCAACGCCATCAATAGCCGCAGGCATTTGCATAATCCCAGCCTCTCGAATCATAAACGCACGCCCAGATACTGTATCTCATATGTCGCCAGGTGTGGGTCCAATAAAAACGGAAGCATCGGCCTGCAATCCGATATTAACCATTTCGGCGAACGCGATCATAATCCGTGTCAGGCTGCAAATCAAAGCGACCGCTGATTTGTGGTATGTGGGTCTGTGTACCAAGCTCACGTAGATTTCCACTTCCTAGCTATTGTCTGTAGGATAACGACCCGGTTACCTTATTGTAATATCTCTCGCTCTCTAGACTCCTGCGCATATCCACGGCTATCTATCAATATCCATCCCCCGCCCCCCTCTGGTGGAAACCGAGACCGAAACAAGTTTTCATATAACACCGTTCCCCCGGCTGGCTGACTTTTCATTGCTACCAAAGCGAACCGAAAGGCAACCGAAAAGAGTTGCGAATGCGCCGCGCCGCGCCGTTGCGAGATATATAGAAAGACAGTCCAATTTTTCGGTGTATAAAAGCCGAGTGCAGTGGCACAGCGATTCAGTCCCAGCTTGGATCTCGTTACCCGTGCAGTACAGCGAATCGTGTGGAGTAATTGTTCCCCCGTGAGACGTCGAATCAGCAGCTCAACAATGCGAATGGTAAACCCAGAGGCCGAGGACCTCAATAGTGCTACATATATCGTACAATATCAGTTTTGTGTGCTGTTCGGAGTGATGTGAACCGTATCCCGTACCGTATCCGTTGTATCCCTCATTGCAGTTCGTACTTCCTTGTCTCGCCGTGTGCGTGGCATTGGCCCACTGTGGGGCGGCTGTCGAGGAGAACAAGGCCGAGGGCGATGGCAAGACCGTGGAGAAGCGGGGCCTGCACCTGGGCGACTATCACCACTACCAGCCCCACCACGAGCACATCAAGACGGTGACCATTGAGAAGAAGATTCCGGTGCCCTACACCGTCACCAAGCACGTGCCCTACACCGTCGAAAAGAAGGTGAGTCGATCAGAACGGACAGGTCCTTTGAGCCGGAATTAGGTCATCATAACCAGATATATATATTTAGGCAAAACAAATGTTGTTTAGTTTGCTACATGCATATTCAATTTCAATATAATAATCAAAAATGGGATTCCCCTCCAATTTGATAACCTTTTTTTAACGGCAAGACCTATATAATCAAAACAATATCAACCAAACATTTTTAAACGTCTTCCGTTAAACTATTTTAATTTGGATACATCAATAAATTCTAAGATTGTTTAAACTTTTTAAGATCCTTTCTTTAAGATCCTAAAGAATATAATAATTTGCCAAGCACATTAATTTAAAACTCATTTTTGCACCCCATTTTCAGATCCCTTATGAAGTGAAAGTGGATGTGCCCCAGCCCTACATCGTAGAAAAGAAGGTGCCTGTCCACGTCAAGGAGTACGTGAAGGTGCCCGTCCATGTTCCCAAGCCCTACGAGGTGATCAAGAAGGTGCCCTATGAGGTCAAGGTTCCCGTCGACAAGCCCTACGAGGTGAAGGTCCCTGTTCCTCAGCCCTACGAGGTCATCAAGAAGATCCCCTACGAGGTCAAGGTGCCAGTGCCCCAGCCCTACGAAGTGATCAAGAAGGTGCCCGTCGAGGTGAAAGTGGAAGTGCCCGTCCCCAAGCCCTATGAGGTGATCAAGAAGGTGCCCTACGAGGTGAAGGTCGAGATCGAGAAACCCTACAACGTGGAGGTGCCCAAGCCCTACGATGTTGAGGTGGAGAAGCCCTACACCGTTGTCGTTGAGAAGAAGGTGCCCTACGAGGTGAAAGTGCCAGTGGACAAGCCCTACAAGGTCGAGGTAAGTGAATAACAGGATATATTAGCAAGCTCATACCACTAAAAAAACAAAACAACAGATCATGGTTTTCAACTAACAAAATAATTAAAATTATCCTTTTTTGTTGACTTCAGGTTGAGAAACCCTACCCCGTCCACATAAAGGTGCCTGTGCCACAGCCCTACACCGTTGAGAAGAAGGTGCCCTACACCGTCGAGAAGCCCGTGCCTTATGAGGTCAAGGTCCCCATCGAGAAGCCCATTCCCGTGTACTCGGAGGTGAAGGTGCCCATCCACAAGGAGATCCCCGTTCCGGAGAAGTACCACGTTGAGGTGCCGATCTTCAAGCACCACGAGCACCATGAGGACCACCACGACTACCACCACAGCCACCACGGACACTACTAGGGATCGCCGGCAGGAGGACCATATGCCCCAAGCCAGCAAAAGCACAGAACGCGAGCACAAGAGAAAGAAAGAGGAGTAGAAGAATTCGGAGACGAAGAACGAACAGATCGAAGGAGAACGAGACGCAGCAAGCGACACACTAACAGCAAGTCCATCTGCATCTCTCAGATACATCCACGCAGCAACGTTGAGCTGGACGTTGAACGGGTGACACGAGCGGGAGGAAGAATTGAAGCGGAAGCGGAAGCTTCTGCAGAAGAAAGTGGAGAAGGAGGAGAAGAGGAGCCAGAGCAGAAGAGGGAGAACCAGCGGGGAGTAGCGAGTGAGAGGACAAACTAACTAGCTACTCCCGTTCGAGATCTGGCGGAAACTCAACCGTTTCCGCATCAGTTTTAAGCCAAATGTGTTAGTACTTTTATCATTGTGTTAGACCCTACGATTTCTATTTAAATTATAAGCTAAAGACACACCGACAAGCCAGGCGCAAATTAATGGGTTTCTGGGTTTCTGCCTGGGAAGTGAAAGTGAAAATTAACCAGCCAGCCATGGCCGAAACCCCCACAAATCACAAATCACGTAACACACACAGGCCACAGTGAGGAAAATGAAAATGAAAATGAGAGAAAACCAGTTACCACTAACAGTATCGCGATGGTCGGTGGTCGACGCTGGTGCTTCAGTATTGTGTATTCTTGGGGCCAGTTCATTATGCAAGGAGCATTGCGAACCAATCCGAGCCGATTGGCGCTTGCATCATCGGACTGCCAAATTAATTGCAGGAAGCACTCGCAAACACTCGTTGAAACTTGGCAACTTTTCGCAATTACGGCGACGCTGTCATAATGGCTGAAAAATAGTAGAGAGGAGGAAAAACATATTCATACATTGCCAACATATTTATGACTCCACACGAAAAAACCTCTGTTTGTTTTCAACATTACTTTGCCAATCAAATGATTAATTATAGCCTAGTTTAAACGATGGTTAAGCAGAACCCATAATTAGTTTCTTGCCAAAATCCTTGAAATATTTGCGGTTTTATATGACCATTTTTTACTGTGCACGTTTTCCGTGCCTCCAATTTGCAATTGAAGCGGATTGCCGCAAAAGACAAAGCCGCCACCTCAAGTGCGCAATGGCCTCATTTTGGGGGGCAGTAAACGTAGCGCGTAGCCAAATTGCTCTGCATTTCGAAACATTTCGAATGAGACGCTGCAATTACAATTACCCATCAAGTGCCCACTAATTGCGCGGATTGATGGTGTAAGCTTTTACAGTCTGCCAATTTCAAATCTAACGCGCCAAATTTAACAGCACTGTAACAGCCCTGTTAAGTTTACAGCAATGCAAACAATGTTGTCTAGTTTGCGAACCTTGGTCCCACCATTGTTTAGTTTTTGCCCAATCTGGACACACTGCCCATTGTTTACATTGATTATCTTTGAATTTTTGTGATTATTATGGCCGACGATCCGGATAACTCCGTCCCTGCTGAGCCAGAGAAGATGTTCACCCTGAAGCGGTGGAATTGCGTATGCTTCTGGAACTGGGACGTCGAGTGCGATGTCTGCGCTATTTGCAGGGTACAGGTCATGGGTGAGTGGCCAATTTACTTCTCCCACAAACTCTAATTCTTTTGAAAATATGCAGTATCTGCTTAAATATTGGCTTATATCTGGTATCCCCAAGCTCTGATTACATCTTGAAAGTCCCATAGCAATGAAGTACATATGTTGGTATAAAAATATAATGGAATAACAAAGGGATTGTGCCTCTTCAGCGAGTTCTGGTTCCATGCCCTCCCTGTCAGGCAGTACCCCATGTAATGCTTTGTCACTGAAAAATCAAATCATTCCATGGAATTCTTGGGTTATTTGCGAAAACGGGGGTGCTGAAATAGGCTCAGTTGAGCGGGAAAACAAGTTTGTAAACAGGGTGTCGAGTAAACTATGCTCTTATCAAAAAACAGTTGTGTGTAAATAAAATGCGATACTCAAGAAAATGAATTGCATTTTGTAGCACTACAAAACTGCTGTAACTTAGGCTTCAATTGAGCCTTGGGTGGAAAGAGCTAAAGTAAATGATTATATTATGGATGTATCGATAGGTCTTAGCAGGTTTTTTATACCCTTGTTTGTTATGTTATAAGGTTA